>JASANA010001496.1:0-107100 GCA_030248095.1 Ptycholaimellus sp. GST1_10 | reverse complement strand
TGCATTTGCATTTATAGGATGCATAGCCCAGCTGGCATGGCTGTCCTGTCCCAAGTGCCAGGAGCCCCTTGCCTCTTTTCTCACTTCCCAAATGCCCCCTTCAGCTTTTTCTCCCTATCAGTGATTTAGGGCGTGGGCATGTCCCCTTGTTTGTACATAATGCAGTGGATAAAAATTTAGGCTGGAAGATTCAGAGATTGCAAACATACTCACCTCCCTTGTCTCGGAGGTGAGTCTGGAAGCAGCTGAAGAGGACGGGGCGCATCTTCTCAAGAAGCTTCGGCTTGTGGAGCTGTTCCTCATCATCAGGTACCTCCTTCTCATTTTATTCCTCTCATCTCCAAGACATTCATAGGCACCTCTCCCTCCGCACCGTCATTCGCATCGCCGAGGGCCTTGAAGAAGTGCGGCTGACGAGGAAGCTGAAGGTTGAGCTGGCCAAGGCGCTCAAGGCCTGTCTAACCCTCTGCAAGGCCTTGGCACCAAACACCGTCATCGCAGCAGCGGCGGCCGAGCAACTTCTGTGGGACATCAAGGAGGAAGCAGGAGCCCTTGACCCCCAAGCCATCACCGACGTCACCAAGGCCATCATCAAGTTCACCGAGACCAAGGGCGAATCTGTCGAGGACCTCATCTCCAACCTAAGTAAGCCAATTGCCCATCTGCACTAACCACTAACTTCTCCTTCTCCTACTTTTCTCCACCCGTAACTCTTTTTTCTCTTTTACTCTCCCTTAGGTCCCTTTAGGTTTTTTTTTATTTTTTTGGGGCCCCCCTTTTTTAAAAAAAAAAACCTTACCCCTACCCTAACCTAATTGGAGAAAAAATAAGGGGAAAAAAATAAAGAAAAAAAGGAAGAGGGAGAATGTGTATATTTTTTGCAGAATGAGGCGGAGTCGAAGTGCTCAGGGGGAGGGTGGTATACGGGGGGAGGGAGGGAGACGGAACCGCTCCCTCAGTCCACTGGATGAATTTGCACCTGAGCATTTGTTTAGGGTTGTGAGGGCTCAGCAACGGAAGTGGAGAAGAGGGCCCATTGAGCAGCTGGACTTTAGCATTGCCATCACCAATGACCTTGAGGAGGAGCCAAACCATAGTCGTCAGGGCAAGCTGTATGATATTCTGGAGGCAGCCTTTCGGCAAATGCTCCTTCGCGCTCCACCCGAGGCCACTGTGCAAATGAAAGCAGCTCATCCACTGATGCGCAACTTTTGCTGCTCCACATTCCGATCAGGGGCAGCCAACTTTTCCTTTGGCAATTTTGTGGAGCGCATTGCCAACATCATTCAGTCTGAGCCATCCAT
The DNA here is from genome assembly GCA_030248095.1 of Ptycholaimellus sp. GST1_10. NCBI lineage: Eukaryota > Metazoa > Nematoda > Chromadorea > Chromadorida > Chromadoridae > Ptycholaimellus > Ptycholaimellus sp. GST1_10. Next base: position 105,796 of record JASANA010001496.1, on the reverse strand, counting down.
TCACATCACTGATATTGATTGGTCCATCGTCTTTCATCTCCCAGTCAAGATAGGTGGTAACCTGGGGAAGATGAAGCTAGGCTCCCGCAGTGTAGCCTCAACCTTTGAATGGGGCAGTTGGTGAAGAGAAGCCTGTGGAATCCCAATGTCAGACCCAATGATCCCTTTCCAAACATGTGTCTGATGAAGGCCGTCTTTATATAAATTCCTATCAGGCATTACCCCTTACCTTCTCCTCACCCCCGGGAGCTACCATGTACCCCAGCCCCCTCTTTATGCTTCTCTATTCACTCTGTGGCTCTTTGCTTGTGAGGTGTATAAGTGTGCCATAGTTGCAACTTCACCCATTCCTATCTGTATTATCCTGTCCTAACTTTGCTTGTTAGGTGTGTGTGGCATAGTTGCAAACTGCTTTTCTTTATCAAGGGCTGAAAAATATGAGACATGAAATCACACATTGAACCACATATAAAACTAAACATAAGATGGAATAAACTTTGACCTATTTACCAATTTATCAGAAGAAGCTGCCTCCTTCATTGAAATCCACTCCTGATGTCTTTCAGGCCATCCATAGTAAGTAACCAGTACCTCCTTCTTATACTTTCTTTGCCTGGTATCCAAAATCCAAAATGCCTTCTTATTTTCAGGGTTCCAGTTCCTGACCTCCTGTAACATCTGACTGTAAAAGGACCCCTCCACCTCTTCACCCAGCAAATCCTCAATAATCGCCATCGGAAAAGGTTTTGATCTTGTATGACGCTTTACTCGGAACACCTCTTCAGTCCACGTCCCTGTAGCCTCCTTTAAAAATAAATCACGATTTACATTCAATTGCACATAAGCCCCTACAGGTGGCAACTGTTTAACTTTAGCTTCAATCAATGGATACTTGGGCAATAGTAAAGGATCATTTATGGCATCTAAAGGCCTTATCTTGGTAGTAGAATGAATTCTGTTATTATAATGGCCAATAAATCTATCCAAATGCTCAACCCATCTCTTACTCCCTGTTTTTATTTTATATCTTGAAACCAATATTCGAATAGTTTGAATAAGACACTCAACTCCAGGGGCCTTGACTTTCCCTGTAGTTGTGTAGTTGCGAATCTCTTTACTAGTCAACCATTCTTGCATTGCATAAGACATAAATCCCCGCTCCTTATCCCAATACAAAGTTTCTACTCTATAAGGTAATCGTTGCAACATTTCAAACAAAGCCCTCTTTAGAAACTCTGCCCCTTGCTTAAGTACAGGCTGCGCCTCTGAATACTTTGAATAGGTGTCATACATGAGTAATACATAGCGATAATTATCATTATCCAATATTGCCTCATCAGTCATATCCATAATATCCACTTGTACACATTCCCCAGGATGCCGTGCAAGAACAGGATTGCAATAATGCTTGTCAACAGCAGGTTTAAGTAGGGTATATGCCTCTTGTGAAGCCAAAAAATCCTTCACATCCCTAAAAGTAATGCCTTTCAACCCTTCTTCTTTGGCTTGTTCGTAGAGGGCTTTGGCACCACGGAAGGCATTTTCTGAGAAGAGACTATAGTAGAGCTTCTCAAGTTGTAAAGACTTTTCCAGGGAGGGCGTAGTTGAACCAGATGATTTCAAAACTTGTTGAATTTGTGCTTCTCCAGCCATTCTTGAACGTCAAGTGGCAGAATACTTGTGTTATATGGGACCATCAATGTTCTAAGAAATTCTCTCACTCTATAATGAGACTGCTTACCCCCAAATCTTATATAGCCTTTTTCACTTATGCCAAAATCTCCAGTCGCTTTAAGCTTTTCTACCAATTCTTTAGCCTCAGCTCTATAGGATGGAGGAATAACCGAAAAAAAATCCCCAGCTTTTGGCCCACGTCGCTTCTTTGATGGGACCGGTGAAGGGACCGGTGAAGGGACCGGTGAAGGGACCGGTGAAGGGACCGGTGAAGGAACTGGTGAAGGGACCGGTGAAGGGACTGGTGAAGGGACCGGTGAAGGGACCGGTGAAGCCACAGGCAAAAGGGGATGAGACTGAACTGGAGGTGAAGAAGGTTGAGGAGGTGATGGCTCTGGATATGAAGGAGGTGGAGATGCTGGAGGTGCTGGAGGTGCTGGTGATGAAGAGGTAGGAGGCGGGAGACCCACCACCTTATCCTCACAACTAATCTCCTCTGACTTTTTGTTCAAATCGTTCCAAACTTCCTCAGAAATTACAACCCACCGACAATGCGTGGACATGATACGCAAATATGAATGACAAGCGGAATATTGGCTGCCAGCTTTTGTTGTTTCCAAACCAACGATTCTTCCCTATCCAAAAGCCTAAGCACTAATTCTGAACGTTTATCTAGAAACTTTTTCTGAGTTGGATTATAAGGCAAAGACCCTACCTCCACTATGTTATAAAGGATATTCACAATAGATTTTGTAATCTCAAACTCGGATGATTCACTAAGAATAAGGTTTTTTATCTTGGACTTTTCAAGCAAAGGAATCTTACTAACTTTGTCCAAATCTAAATCACTCATTGTGATATCGCTTCATTGTGAAATCACAAATGAAAGTTTCGCATCCCTTATATAGGTTTTTTTCAAGGTCAAGAAAAAAAAACCTATATAAGGAACTCAGAATTTATCCGTATCCACTCATTCACAAAAAATAATGCCTAAACATGTTTCTGCAGCCTAAACTTATCCTTCTTCAATCAAAACAACCCCTACCTCCATCCCCTGAGTTACGTAAAAAACGTCAAGTCTACCCCCAGAGAGAAAAAGTCCCTGAGGGCCCTAGATATAAACTTAGAGCTCACACAAAGGACTCTCCAGAATCCTCAACAACAAAATCTGACACTTCAAAATCCAAAAAAACCGACACTTCAAAAGAGAAATCCAAAAAATCTGACACTTCAAAATCCCAAAAATCTGAAACTTCTAAAGAGAAATCCAAAAAAAAATCTGACACTTCAAAATCCAAGACCCCCTCCCCCCGCTATCACCTGGACTAGAAAAACTCGACCCACTCCCAATAAAACCTGCTCATCCAAAACCCCTTAAAACCTCAAAAATCACTAAGCCTCCCCCTTCCACTCTACCTATAGTTGAGGAAGAGGAGGAACCAGAACCGGAGGAATCAGACGCGGAGGAATCAGACCCAACTCAATCCGAGGAAGAACCCCATCTTTCCCCACCAGGGCCACGAAATATCTCACCTACCAACTACCCCAACACTAGCATCTCCCTACAACCCCCTTCTCCACCTCCCTCTGACTATATAGGAACCAGTGAACTTTGTTTTCATCACAACAACGAACTCCACTTCCCCTACCACCTCCCCAATCACTACCAATTCCCAATCAGTGAGCAACACTTTGTCAGGCTACTTTTTGTCCACCCTCTAGATAAAATCCCTTTCATCATCTATTCCAACTTTGTAGTCAATCAACCTTTCAATACCCTAAACCGTCCATACCTAGCTTTCACAACTTCTCCAACAAAACCTCATCCCTGGATTCCTATCCGTGGGAATCTTATACCTTCCAGTGATATCATTCGAATCACTAGCCCTACTGGAACTAAAGTTAAACAGCCAGAATCACGTCTCCTCATAGCCCTTGAAATTGTTTCAGAATCCTGGCTCCTTAGCAACATCACCAATAAACATGACCGAGCCAAAGGCTATCCTCGATGGCCATAGCATCTGCCTTGAACTACCAAATCATGCCCTCATTGTAGGGGCCACAATGTCAGGCAAAACTACCCTATGCAACAGCCTCGTCTATTTCACCCTCCCCCATCCAGAATACTCTTCTACTTTGACCAATATCAAGACAAATACTGCAAAACCAAAGAACATCTAGCAGAACTAGGCATTGATCTAAAACTATACAAAGGATTTCCAAATGACCTAACCCTAGATAACGTAGATAAAATAGATGGACAAACACTCATACTTGTTGATGACTTTTCAGAACAAGCTTCGTCCTCTGCCAAATTAGCCAGAATAGCCACAAATGGACGCCACAAAAACATAAGCCTATGGATTGTTCTACATTCACTATTCAACAAATCCAGCGAATCCCGGACTATCAGTCAAAATATGCGCTGGTTTTTCCTTCTCCCATCCCTTTGGCTTGAATCCCAGCTTAGAACATTTGGAGCTCAACTTGGGCTACGAGAGCGCCTCATCTTTGCCTTCAAATCATGCCAAGAAGATAAGGATACATTCTGTCGCTATATCCTTATCGATAGTGGCCCCCGAACCCCTGATATACTCCGCATTTGCTCCCATATCCACCATCCCAACAAACAATACTGCTACACCTAGGCCCTAAAAAACTATAAAAGGCCTTACTTCGTGCTCATTCGTACCATAAATGAAAAAATGCTACCAGTAACCATCGATGGCATTTTCCACTAAACAAGCACTTCTTCCTGCAGACTTTGGCTACTCTGCCCCAACAGACAATACTTCCGAACCAAAGGCCCCAAAAAAGTCCACCAAACCAAAAGCTAGCGGAAGTAAACCAAAAAAATCCGTAGGTAAATCCAAAAAACAAAAGCTGCCATGGAAAAAACCAACGTAAACCCCGTCCAATACCGCGAAGGGACGAAGGATGTGACTGATCCTGAACCTGAGATTGCCCTTACTGTTCGCCAAGTGCTAACTCAGGGTCTAAATGACCAGGCAATGATAATCTTTGAATGGCCACCAGATGAAAACCATTTCACTGACCCCCACACAATCATCCTATACACATACCTTGAACTGTGCCACCTCAACAACACCGTCCCCGTCACCGATGATGATCGCCTCATCGCCCTGGCCCCCATAGGAGTGCATGCCCTTTTTGAAGATGTTGAGCTGCTACTCAATGACACTCGAACAACCCTGCTCAACAACTATGCCCTTCAGGCCCATCTATGCCAAATTGCTGGCCAAACGCAGGCCATGCGCTCCCTTATTTGGCATGAGATGCAAGGCCGCTATGACATTGGTGAAAAAACAACCAACAGTGTCACTGAAGCATGGGCTACGACAAACTGGAATGTGACACTGAGCTCACGTCGCCTTGCAGCAGGCAGTAAGTATGTTGTTCGCCTAGAAATCGATTTCCTAAACACCTGTCGCCAGTTCATTCCCCCCAACACCAAAATCGCCCTCCACCTGCGCCGTGCATATGACCATTTCTCACTGGTGTGTGCAGATTCCACCAAAACAAACTACAAGCCCTACGTCAGCATGATGGAGATGGAGATGCGCCGCCACAAGTTCAGCCCTGCAGCTCATAGCCAAGCACTTGCCCAAATCAAGGCAAATGCAGGACTAGTATTCAACCGCCTAGAAACACGTCTCCACACTGTCCCCAAGGGCCAACATGGCTGGCATTGGCACAATGTGCTACAGGGCGGAAAGCTTCCCAACCGCCTCTACGTAGCCTTTGTCCCCTACGGCTCACTCTACGGACGCCTAGACTGCATCCCAACATTCTTTGCCCCCATGCGTCTGAAGACGCTCAACTTTCGCCTCAATGGACGCCTCCTGCTAGTTCAGCCCATACGAATGAAGCTGGAAGAGTGGGAAGCAGATGGCGTAGGCCACAAAAAAGGTGACCTGAACACCGACAAATCCAACATCATAGATGGCTACCTCACAGTCGTCAACGTCTTCAACCAAGTGGCTGACCCCCTTTCCCCTCTCCATCTGAGCTATGCCGACTACATGAAAGGTAACCTTTTCTACATCCTAGAATTTGGTAAGGTTGGCGTAAAAGGAAGTGAAAGCAGCTCGCTTGACATTGAGGCAGAGTTTGAGGCCACCAAGGAAGAATGCACATGTGTAGCATTCACCGAGGCCACTGCCATCGCCACCCTATAAAAGGGGCTGGGCTGACAAATTATAAACCATTGTTAAAAAATCAGTGTAAATATGGCTACCACTGAAACAGTTCTAAACTACGGTAACAAGAGCATCCATACTATATGTACAATAATAAGTCTTGTTATCCTGTTTCTAATCGGCAACAACCTTTCGCTACTAATGGAATGCCTTAAAACATCCCTAGTCAATGGCACTGTAACAGAAAAAACCATACAAAAAGGAATAATAGAAGGTCTAGAACTATGGAATAATAAAAAAATACGATACCTATCAAATATGCCTTCAACTACTCACAATCCATGTGATGATCGTTGGTTCCGGGTAAATACTACTCAGATGAAAGTCCAAATATGTGATCTGCAAGTGGCCCCCCAGGGCTGGCTACTAGCTAGTCGCATAGCAATAACGGACTCTTCTGGCCAAGAAAACATAATCAAACCCCCGTCCCAAGTGATAAACTGGCTGGTAGAGTGCAAGTACAAGGCGTGCCACAAGACTGCCTCTCATCACCCTCGCTATCGCCCCTGGGGCAGTCTTTGCCCTTCTGTGTCAGTTTTTAAGGATCATTTCATTTGTCTCGATGCCAACAGTGATATGACCCTGCTTAGCCTGAATAAGAGTAGTGTTGTGATCAACAAAGAAGACATCAAGTCTTTCTTCTCAGCTCTGGGTCTGTGATACATGTGACACTGGCTTTCTTTGGATTTTTACTTGATAAACTAAAAAAAATGCCCCAGGCTCCACTGAAAAACCACTAACATGATACCACAAAACATTAAATAATAGTGCGGGGAGCAGTCTGAACAGGAAACATGGGGGCTCCTAAGGGAGGTACAGACACTGTGCGTTTTATTTATGAAAGAGCGACCATAGTTATAAAAGGTGGTCGAGCTGGTTAGGACTGCGCATGAGGTCGGGGTTTTTGTCACGATGACTCTAGTGTTCAGCAAATACCGAGGATCGATTTTCCCTCCGTCTCTCTAACCTCTAGCGGACCATAAATGTAGGGAAAATGGAACCAAAGGAACAGTTTGTGACCAATTAATCACGATTAATAATGATATCAAAGAGGCGCCTCGCAGTTTGAGTCCAATTAATCACGTTTTAATACTGGACAATATTTGGATCTTATCAAATCTCGATTAAAAACTTGATTAAAATCAAATTGGAAGATAGGCCTTAACATATGTGTCCAATGCCTTGGCGAGGTCTCTTGAGCCCACAAGACATCAAAAAATGAATGAAAAAAATGGTTAAAAAAATGGCTACCACTCTGAAAAAAAAGTGGCTGCCGTATTACCGTATAACGTCTAAACGTCTATTTTGCGTTTTTTGCCAATGGTAAAAATTGAGAATCGGTAATTTCTCAAAAACCAATACGGTGTCGATACGGCTGCCGCAATATACGGTAGATGGAATATACGTTAGACAACACTGCTTGCAAGGCATAGAAAATGCAGGCTGCTGTCTAGCATTCGACTGACTAAATGAGGCTTTTGCTAATTCTGTCCTTTGCAAAAGAAAAGACAAAAAGCTATCTGATGTTTCAAAACAAATTTTAAATCCTCTCCAGTTACTTTTTGCACCGATTCGTAGTTGCTAAGAAAAAACGTCTTTATTGACGTGGAGAAATCTATTCGACTGTCAATAAGCTATTGGCCCAAGCCAAGGCAATGCCAAAGCTGGCCCAGGGCTTGCGTTAGATGGAGGAAGTGGTCGCCTTTAGGATGTTCAGACCTGTCTTGGCTTTGGGGGCTGCCGCTGTCGCCTCATATGATGCGTCCACGGAAAGCAATGTGCTACTAGATTTATTTGGCCTTCACTGATGGAGTGAATAGGAGGCTTTTTGGGGTATTTGCATTTGTATTTGGATGGCTTCATTTCTGTTCCGAGCTTGAGTCATGAGCACTAGAACAGTTCAAAGTGAATAGTACTGCTGCTTGTGGAATCTGCTGAGCCACTGGAGCGCAACGTGGAAAAAGCCACTGGAATGCGCGCTAAAACTAATTGCAATGCTTTTAGAAGCAGATTCCACAAGCATTAGATGTGCTTCTTTGATTTGCAAGAGGAAGTCTGGAGCGTCTATCAGAAGACTGGCTGCCTCGGCTGATTTCCAGAGCCAGCCGTAGCTACTAACGAACGAGAACAGCAATGCTTCAACGCAAGCTCAGAAGGCTGATGTTTCAGCTAAAAGATTTTTATTGGCAATACAAGCTTCAATCGATCATGTTCGAGTGTTCGTGTTTGTAATGTTCGGCCAAACTTGTATAAAACTGATAATAATGAGCACTGGTATGTCTGGCTATTTATCGGAAGATTAATAATTTGCCTCATTAATTGCTCTTTCACCGCTCATTCCCTTGTTTATGACGAAGCTCTCAACTCGCTCTTGCGGAGGACGACAAAGAGACGGTGTCAGGCAAAAGTCGCAGAGGCTCCCGCCGTCGGCAGCTGCAGTCCGCCTGGGTTTCGCCCTTCATTCTCTATTCTCAGCGATACCTCAAATTCACCTCCACAGTTAAGAGGAGGGTTGAGAACAAAGGATAGAAACAGTTCAGATCAACATCCATCCAGCAGTAGTTTGCTAGCAGCATCTTGCTAGGTGGCCAGACGTCCCTCCAAATCCGCAGTTTGGAACATTAGATCCTGCGGCAGGGCTGCTTTTGCAATTAGGGCTTCATTATGTAATTGTCACAATCTCCAGGCAGCGTTCATTTAGATGTTTCTACATTTTGAAGATTGATTCTGTCCGACCTCAAAAACTAATATTGCGTCCATAGACCTTTGAAGCCCTCAAAAACTAATATAGGAGCAACTTTAGGCTGAGCCTAAGTTTGAAATCCCTATTTACTACATTTTAGGCATAAGACTGAAAGCTAAGAAATTGAAGATCTTAGCTTAAATGTCTGTGAAGCAAATTTTTCAGCTGCTATCGAGCTCGTTCGTAGCCTAAATGAATATAGCCTAAATATTTATGAATTTAATATATGCTTATAGCCTAAATGAAAATGACAATCTATCTTCGCGCGCCAAATCCTTCCAGGAAAACCCCAGCCGATTTTCATACGGTAACCATGCAGGTAATACATGACTATCCATGGCTGACCCAAGCCAATAGGGGTCGCCTGCCCCAGCCTTCATTCTTACACAGTGTATTCTGTTGCCATCGCGCCGTGTGTTGGCTGCGTGGCACTTCGACGCAACACTGCTGCTGCTGTACACCGGCTAAGGTTTATTTGGCATTGGGTCTGCAATAATACTGCCCACTCAGATAATGGTAGAGCAATAGCGGGTAGTTTCATTTTTCTGCTTCTGTTGTCGTGGACGCACGAAATTGGCACGTGGACGTGGAGGCACTATGTAAATGAGTACGTGGCCTGGCCACTCTGGAGAAGGATTTTCGACCTTACCTATCACGCCCATTCATGCAAAGTTGTGGTGCGAAATCTGTCACGGCAACGCGTTCACGTTTGAGGATGTAAAGGAATCCTGTCTAATATTAGCCACTCTTGAACATTTGCAGCTTTTGGATGCTTGCGGGGACAGTGTTTGGACCCGTTCTGGTTATGCAGAAGGGTACACTCCGCTTGAAGTCCTGGACAAGATCGAGGCGCCGTTTTCAGGTTTACGGTCATTTTCTGACTTTTTATGAAACTTTTGACAGTTTTCAGGCTTCAAAGCGGACGTTTTTGATCAGGGTGCTCTCTTGCATCGAATGCTGACAGGCTGCGTTCCGTTCACTGGGGATGAGAGGAGTAGGACCACGAAAATGTTTGATCTGAGCTTCCTCTCCCATGTGAACCCATTCCTTGTGGCCACCATAAAGACCTGCCTCAACCCGAACCCAAATCTAGTTCACATACTTGCCACTTTAATGGTTTCTGGCTAATGACACATACTTATGCTTCATACAAGGCTATGCCAGTGGGGGACTGTGATTGGCGTCAGGTTATGATGGATGCATTTCCAGTTTGGCATGCCCTTTTGAACAAGTGAAATGAATACAATTCCATCCACTTGGACGAAATGCAGTTAAACACTTTATTCTACAGACCCGGAGAGTTGGCATGGTTGCCCAGTCTTTTTCCCATATATGCAAGCAGCACCACTTCGCTGTAGTAGGCAGTGGTAGGCAGTGGAGGGAAGGCTCATTGGCCTGGCCGGGTAAGTGGCCTGTGGAGGGCGAAGTCACTTCCTGGAAGCCGTCTCCAAGCTTCTCAACTCTGACAATGAGATATGATGCAGCAGCCAAGATCAATCCCCCGACTTGGTTAATCGAGAAGGATAGTTGAAAGGTGCTGCGTTGCCATCAATCAGTGCCTGCTGCAACTGCCTATGTTTCACAAGAAATTGCATGTTTCACATGTTTGGACGCAAGAAATGTCAGTAGCTTTTTAATTCTGTTTTAATCCTGGCATTGCTTTATTGTCCAAAAAAGACTGGTAATTGAATATTCAAAGCCTTCCAAAACATTCCGAACTGCCGAAGCCAAGCGCGCCTATGGAAGATTCTGCAGACTCTTACTGTCAAACTGAGCAAAGCTTTGCTAACGGGCATGTCATGTTGGCCAGGTTCATCTTCTCCAACATTGCCAACATTGCGAGGCCAACATTGCAGCGAAAAGCAGAGTTTAGTTGGCGATATCCCCACGAGCGCTCTTTGCTGGCTCAGTCCCAGGATCACCACCAGATAATTGCAGGATGTAAACGCAGGGAGGGGGCAATAAATTGGACAAAGCAATTTATTTTCATCTGCCACCAAAATATCCCCTAGTTCCTAATGTGGCATTGTCTACTACTTCATTTTTATCTTTTGCAGCTTCTGAAATCTAAAACAGCTTCTAAGACAGCTGCTAGCTTCCACAGTTTTCAATTTGGGGAAGACAAAATGGTAGGCAAAGAGGCTACCATTTTGCCTGTTCGGTGAAAGGTGACAGCAAATGGACTGAGCCTTGGCTGATGACCTGTTGCCTCCTTCAAGCCTAGATGGTGACGCGGGAGCTTTGCGAGAGCAGTGTGGCATTGTCCTGTGCCGTTCGGAAGCCGAAGGCCAAGCTTCCGTCCCAAGGCAGGCTCTGTCCGCTCAGCCCCAGAAGCACCTCCCCCAACAACAACACCAGGATGTGCCGACGCTCTTCCTGCATATTGGCTTTTACTCGGCCAGCTGATGTTTTGGGCAATGGTTATATGATCACGGAGGTGTAGGCATTAGTAATGTCTTTACGGCTCGTGGTTCAGTTTAGCAACCGAGATTTTTCCGAGCGAAGCGAAGAAAGAGCTGAGCATCAGCATTAGGCTGCCTAAAAGAGCATTTTGCCAATTCTGCCCTTCGAAAAAGAGAAGACAATGAAGCCCTCTGATCTTTCAAATCTAGTTCACAGTTCTCTCCAGTTCCCGTCCGCAGCGATAATTCGCTGCTGAGGAGGTGCTGGCTGAGGATACGAGATCGGAGCAGGGGCTGGATGTGACCATGGAGGTGTATTTAGTTTTATTATAATGGAGGGAACGCTCTTTAACATTGGGACGGGGGCCAGAACTTTAATTAGAAAAAGTTATAACACAGGGATCGAAAATGCCCTTTTGTAAACGGCTGCTGTGGGTCATAGAAAGCACCTACAGAGACATTCATGGGCTTAAAAAAATCCGAACGAATAGATCTGAACAGCTGTAAAGTTTGTTTTGAAAATAAACAGCCCTGTGAATAGCTATAGTTCCAAATGTGACCCGGGATTAAATTTTACGAATTCTGATGCATTGATACCTACTCAATTGCCTAATATTTCTTTGAAATGTAACTTACTAAGGGTCAGAAACCATTAAAATTCTTCATTTCATATGCAATAGTACTGATTAAAGGCCCATTCGGGATCTACCCATTCTGGCCATGTTACAAAGATTAGTTGGGGTTGGCCGATTTTGTAACACTTACAGTGCAATAATTGCTGTTCAGGATTAATACACAGTAGTATATAGAGCGATTCCTCGACCATTAGGTGGATGGACAGATCTTTCTCGATGATGTGACAGAGGAGCAAACAGCTGCATAAGAACGCGTATGTGCTCCTGAAACATCTCTTTCTGCATCTGCAGTTGCTGCTGCTGTTGTTACAACTGGCAACTTACACTTTTTACAACTGGCCTTTATCAGCATACGTTTTTCCGCCAAGGCTGCAACTATTCATTGCATCGACATCAACTATAACTAAGACATCGACATTACCTTGTCCCGTCCGCTTATTTCACATTGCAACATGTACTTCATTACTATTGGCTAAGAGGGGACCGTGCTTCCGCTCCGCTCGAACGGCCCCAATTCCAGGGCAAAGCAAGCAATAAGAAAGCCAATTGAAACATGTCAGGATTAAGTAGGAGTACGCTGGGGAAAGTGACATAGGTGGTGAAGTTGAATATGAGGCCCAGGTTGGCGTTGTAGAGGCGGGACGGGTCGATGAAGCAGGTGCGTGCGTAGAGGAAGTTGGTGGCCGCCACCGCCTGCCACCGAAGATGTCCCTGATCTCTACGTAGCCGCTCTTCTTCGGCTGCCCAAAGTTGGAACAATGACTCCCGATCCTGACGCATGGATGGAGAGCATGGAGAGCCCCAGAGGGAACACGTCTGCAAGGAAAGTTGCTCATTGTCTGGAAAACGCACTGAGGTGTTCTGGACGAGCAACAGGTTTATTTTGCCAACCGAATTTTGACTATGTGGCACTACGCCACTTTGTCAAGGTCTCGCCTCTTCTCCAACCTCTTGATGCCGAGAGTGGCGGCTAAAGAGGACAGTTGTGGCCTCGCTGATGCCCCAAGAACACTGTTTGTCTTCTCAGGCTGGCTCTAGCTGGCTGGACTGGAGTCATGTAGCCGGACAGCTGATGTTTCGTCGGCTGCATAAACTTGCACAGGATACCTAATGAACAATGAGAATCTGATCTTGGCCATCTGATGAACATCTTGGCATGACCTGATCTGATGAACATCTTGGCATGATTGAAGGATATAATTGATACATTTGAGCAATGCATTCCCCAAAAGTAATATAACGATCGTCTATCCATTCTACTGTTGAATCAAATGTCTACTTGGATTGCCTGCAACTGAAAGGCCGCCAGTCTAAAGGTGATGCAGCGGTGAGCCATTAGCCGCTAAAGCAGAAGATGATCGGAAACTGCGAGGAGACATTGCCAGCAATGAAAAAGTGATGCCGCTAATTCTTTCCTTCTATTAGCACATGGATTGATGGTGTCTAGCCTCCATCTGCTCTATTTTTGCGCGGCCGAAGGCCGCCTGCCGCGGAGGGCAGGGCAGTCAGAGCTCCGTAGGCCGGAGGGCATGGGTGCGGAGGCCCCGGAGCGTAGCCTAGCATGCGAAGCATGCTAGGCGAAGCGTAAGGGCCATAGCACCCGTGCCCGGAGGCCGGAGGAGCTCTGGCGCCCTGCCCGAAGCGGCGGGCGGCCAAGGCCAGCTTAACCAGTTACCTCATTTTTGCGTCCGTCTTTCCGCATATATATATATATATATATATATATGTGTGTCCGAGGCCCGTACTCCTCGGTTTTTCAACGAAATTGGCTGATTTTTTGCATGAAGGTCCGTCTAGGCGGTGCCTCGGGACCATTTTTGGCGCTTGGCGTAATTTTTTGAATTTCGCCCAAAACTCAATTTTTTGATGTTTCAAAATACGAAAAATCATAAATCACTGGTTTTTCAATGAAATTTGCTGAATTTTTGCAGGTACTTCCGGCAAAGTAATATCTTGAAGCTGGCAAAAGGAATTTTTGAAATATTTGTTATTTATCGATTTATTGTCAAAACCCAAAATCTTGATGTTTCAAAAATTTCAACATGCATAAGTCTATGGTTTTTCAATGAAATTAGCTGATTTGTGGAATATACGTCCGAAATAGTAATGTCTTGAAGCTGGTGAGAGAAATAATTGAAATTTTTAGTATTGCTCTATTTATGGTCAAAAACCAAAAATCTTGATGTTTCAAAAATTTGAACATGTATAATTCATGGGTTTTCATTGAGATCGGTTGAATTTTGCCATGAATTTTCATCTAGGTGGTGTCTTGAGGTGAGGCCGCGCATCTTGGCAACAGCCGAGAACACCTTGTCTTGCTGAAACATCAGCAAATGGCCATGGCGGCCTTCCTTTTCTCAAGTTGCGCATCAGCCCACTTCTTTGCTACTTCAAGAGGTTCCTACAAAAGTCGGCTTATGACCAGAATCCCCCCCAAGCATTCTACCGGCCAACCAAACCCGTTTTTCAACCTTGGGTAGAAGCCTTTGGGGGGGGGGGGGTTCTGGTCATAAGCCCAAAAGTCACCCAGGTTTCTACATCCGGCACCATCGGCAAGGCTTCATTCGGTGTCCATCGGCTGTCGCCTTTGGGGTTTGATTTCATAAACGAATCAGCATTTGCTAAGGGCAAGCAAACGGCTTTCTTTTTTTTGAACGGCTTGCGCTTAGGTTAAGCATCAAGCATAGTGACGCTTAGGCTAAGGTTAAGGCTTAGATAGAGTTTGCACAGTGGCGCTGAGAAGCTTACAAGCAGCTATACAACAAATCCTTTCCAGACACTACCGTCCATATCAAAACACACTTCGAATCCCATCCGAACAGCTTCTTCATCTTCCACCTGCCTGGCAAGGACTGCCTTCCCGTTACTGAAACAATCCATTCATTCAGAAATCACGACCCATTAAATAAAGCAAATACTAGCCGACATGAGTCCCTCTTCCTCTGATGCGACAGGACATGGCTTTTGGTAGTCTGCAGACCTCCACAGGAGCTGCAAGCAAACGGTCGCAGTTTGAAGCAGGCTGTGATATGCTGTTCCAAGCTGCGACTGCAATCCGCATTTTGACATTAGCCTTACAACGCCGCCGAAACCTGGACTTGGCCCTTATATGACGAGCACAACGACGGCACTGAAGGCTGTCCTCGCTGGGAGCAGCAATCTCCTGGGGCAAGACCATTTCAATTTTCCCGCTTTTTTCTTCCCTCTCTTGTTGGCTGAGGGAGGATTTTTCAGGTCCTAGGAGTGGTGTGAGAATCGGCTTGCAATCTGCCAGTGCCTCGGCAAATAGCCCGAAAGGAAGCTGAAGGCGAGGAGATGCGTGGTGGAAGAAGGAGGAGTGTTGGGCAGCCTCGGAGGGTGAAGAAGAGAGGAAGGGACAGTCGCTACAGGCCCATTTCGGGCTCACTGCCGCACTGCCCAGGTGGAGTCGACTTAGGTGAGCAGGAAAGCTGAGCGCCGAAATCGTGGCACTGCATTTGGGGCAGTTCATGCTTCAGTAGCCCAACTGATTGAGGAATGTAGGCTTGTGAAAATGTTTGAAATCAAAGTGTGCGCGGGCATGCGTTTGGTCTGGTTTTGTTGTAATCGCAGCACGACATGCAATGAAAATGTTCTAGAGGTTTTATTTATTTGCCTTATGCGTGGGTTTGTTCAATTTTGGGAGAAAAGGGCTTCATTTTGGCTTGCCGACGGTACCAAAAGCTCATGCATCCATGATGTTAGGCAAACAAACTTGGACGATGGCGGTATGTCGTATATGGGAGTGGTAGCGGTAGGCTTGGATGGGAAGCGTAGAAGATTAGACTAGCCAGCGGTGTGAGTGATGACATTAGATGTAAATGGCTGAGAAGCATTCCCAGAGCCGCCCAGCAAGCCAAAAAAGGAACCTCTTTTCTCCTAAAATCGGAATTCTCCGAGTAAAAGTCGGTTTATTTCAGAAAGGTCTGTTTATCGAACATCAATTGGCAATTGATTACAAAAGGTTAACTCCTATATTTACCAATGTTTTTCACAGCGATTATATTATGAAATATGATTTTGGGTATGTTGCAGAATAGGGTCTTTTATTATTCCACAGATATCACAATCGGTATACTGACTCTATGAAAGGCTTAGGCTTAGTCAAGAAACTTTGTATAGTGGCAACAGCGTAGGCTTCGCTTGCAAAGCCTTAAACCTTAATGCAAACTTGACTATGCCAGAATAAAAGACCCTATTCTGCAAAATTGTCATGATTTTTAATAAGTGATAATAACATAGCTTGAGCAATGCGAAAGTGCTTGACTATTTGGCTCCATTTTCATACTTTCGTGGCTGAGGCTGAGACTGAATGGAAGGATTGAATGAGCCAGGCGAAGCCGAAGGGAGTTGAGAGGCATAGGCGGTGTGGGCTCATCGAAGGTAGACCACGAGGGCGGCCATGGCGACGGTGGGGGGCTGGCTGGCTGGCTGGCAGTTCCCGGGCCATCCACAGATATGGCCTCACTCGAGGTGAGAGATTCTTCTGAGAAAGTCGACGACATGTAGGGGGTGTGTGGTGAGGCAGGCGAGGGTTGGATCGGGTGGCAGGGCGGCTGATCGCTCCTCCTCGAAGGCGGGGCAGTGGAGGAGAAGGTGAGCCGAGTCCTCTGGCACCTGAAGGGTGCAGGCAGAGCAGAGTGGAGAGTCGGCCTGGTTCCATCTAGCCCTGGTGGAGTTGAGGTAGGGGGCTCTGTTGACCCTGAGCTGATGTAGCGCTGTGGCTTCTGGACGGGTGAGACCGGTCCAGGACAGGGCTGTGCCGTTGGAGGAAGCTAGGCGATGGGTACTGTTAGGATCTGTCTTGTTGAGGTAGCGCGAGAGGGATTGAGCTTGGGCCCAGGCCTTGAGTTGTGAGGCGGCGGTCGAGGTGGAGATGAGCAGTTGGGGTGGCTGGCGGAGGGGGCTGGTGGTGGCCAGAAAGTCTGCCTCTTCATTCCCTTCGATCCCCGCGTGCCCTGGTATCCAGACCACTCTGATTCTATGGCCCTGGGCAGCGAGGGTGAGGAGGGTGTCTCTGGCTTTGGAGCTGGTGAGGTCTAGTTGGGCGTCCCGCTTTTGGAGTCTGTGCCATAGGGCCCTTGAGTCAAATAGGGCATAGATGGTGAGGGGGTTGACTGGGGTGCAGGCTGGGTCCGCTGCCGTCTTCTCGAGGCCGGCCAGGAGGCCTGTGGCTTCAGCTAGGGTGGAGGAGCAGAGGCGTCCGGCGGAGCGGAGGGCGATGGAGGGGAGGGCTCTGGAGTGCCAGTGGATCGAGGCTGCGCCTTGGCCGTTTGAGGAGCCGTTTGTTGCAGCGCCGTCTGAGAAGATCTCGACGTCTGGTGGGCCGTGGGAGGTATGAAGGTTGGAGAGGTCTAGAAGGGCGGCTGTGCGGCGGTCTGCCGGGGGAGCGGAGGCTGGGATGCCGGCCCCTGCCAGCAGGAAGGCGATGTCCCCCCCGCTGTTCCATTTCCAGGGGGGTGGGATAGAGTTTGGAGGGGGCCATGGCTCTGGGAGGGCCTGGGCAGGGATGGCTGCAGCGATGGTGGAGAGGGCTTTGTCCCGCCAGGAGCCTCGCAGGCCTCCGGGTGCCTTGAGACGATTGGGGTGAGGGGGTGGTGTGGTGAGGAGGGAGAGAGGGTGGTCTGGAGGGCGCCGTTTCCACTGTAGGAGGAGCTTCGCGGACTGGATGTGGGCTGCTAGGTCGATGGGGAGGAGTCCTGCATCTCGGTTTGTGGGGAGAGAAGGGGAGCCAGCGGGGGTGCCAGTGATTAGACAGGCCGCAGCGTTCTGGGCCCGTTCCAGCTTGAGGAGGGCAGAGGGGGCGCAGAAAGGGAGCCAGACTCCGGCAGCGTAGAGGGCCGCAGGGAGAGCGTAGGCTGTGTAGAGCTGGCGGAGGGTGGGGGGGTCGCAGCCCCAGGAGGTCCCTGACAGGGCGCGAAGAGTGTTCACTCTCTGAGACAGCTTGGTCCCTGCCGTTTTGGCCTGCGCTGTGAAACGGCAGTGGCTGTCGAAGAGGCAGCCGAGGATTCTTGGGTACTTTGTGTACTTGACTGGTTGGTTGGTGAGGGTGAGGTTGGGGGAGCCAGGTTTGCTGTTGCCTTCTTGGGGGTGGAGGGAGCAGAGGAGGGCTTCGGTCTTCTCAGCTGCGATGGTGACGTGATTGAGCTGGGCCCAGTCCTCTACCGCTGAGAGGGCAGCTTGCATGGGGGGGCCGAGGGAGGCTGGGGTGGGGCCGGAGATGGCGAGAGTGAGATCGTCGGCGTAGGAGGTGACCCGGACTGTAGGGCTGGCTTGTGCGATGGCCTGTGGGAGGTCGGAGGTGGAGACGATGTAGAGCCAGGGGCTGAGGGGGCTGCCCTGCGGGGCGCCCTCTTTGAAGACTCTGGAGTGGCTCAGGGCTGAGTTCCACTGGACCCTTCCTCTTCGGTCTGATAGCCAGCTGCTGAGCCAGTGGAGAAGGCCGCTGGGGATGCCAGCGGCTGCCTAAATAATCTATGGGTACACATGCCCAGCTACAGGGTGCCAGAATTAAAGCGGTCCCCTCATAATCTCCTCCAAAGGCAGAGAAGATGAGCTGTAGTCCATGCAACATCCAGCTTCCACCAATCCACCAAGTAGACCATGTCAGTCGATGCCACCTAGGCGATGCAGCAGCAATGCCCAGATGGACCTGCTCCGACTGCCCTTTTATGGCCCACTCAGCCAACTCTGCTGCCGTCCACGCATTTCTCACAGCCCATGTCAGAGTCAGCCTCAATCACCCTGCAGCTTTTTTGTCCTACACTCTCTGCAATTGTCTAAAATCATCAACAGTCGAGCCTAAAGATCCTGAGCCTGTCCTAAAAACATCAACTGCTGAAACTACGAAAAGTACATCATCCTCTGAGCCTGCACCCGTCCTAAAAACATCAACTGCTGAAACTGCGAAAAATCCATCATCCCCTGAACCTTGTCGAAATGCAGAGGATGATGGCTCTTTTCAGGATCAAGTTCAGGGAGGACTATCACATGCATCTCATACGACTGGAAAGGAAAAGAGGCAAAAACCGAAAAACAAATTGTTACCAGACGAAATGACCTGCCTAAAGTGCAACAAACTTCTGTTTCTCCCAACGATCAGAAAGTAAACCCGCCAGTGGTTTTGGTGATTTTCAGTGAAAATATTGCAGCCGCCGACAAGGATTAGAACGTCATGTCATTCGCTGCCTGAAGATTCGCTCGTATGCATGTGGGAGCTGTGGCATGCTCAACGGCTTTCAAGACACGCTAAGAACGCACCAGAAATTGAAGGAGAAATGTCGGTAGCCGTTTTTCTTCAACGATGTTTTTTGAAAAATAAATTTACAGCGATTTCAGAGGCGCAGAAATCATTCTGGAGGATAGGCATTCCCATGAAGAAACCGTTCGCATTGGGCTAAAAGAATGCTTTAATGTGTAGTTGTAAAGAAAAAGCATATCCCCTTAGTCGATTTATAGAAAAAAATGAAATAGAAATTAAATCTTCCGGCCTGGGGCTTAGCTTAACATTCGGGGTAATCGACTTTTTGGGACTTTTTTTCTTTAATTTTGGCTTGGCAATGGTTCCGGCTAAACATCTGTGGTTCTGCCTTTTAGTTTTGATTGCACAATTAAAGCACATTACTATTTATCTGCCTTCAAAAGATGCCAGCTTTCGCTTACTTGATCTTATGTATCTTAGCATGTAAAATGGTGGGATAAAATGGCCGGTATAATGTGCAACTAAAAATTAAAAACTGAAAAGATCTACATGAAAAAGAAGATTCCATACGATAGGATGGACACAGAAGAACTGCTAAGGCCATCAACAAACAAACTGGTCCAATTGAGCAAAAAACGACAGGAGTTACCAGATTTATATGCCAGAGCCAGTGTTGTTACAGGAAATAAGATATATATCTGGTACCATCGGCAGGCCAAATGTGGGCCTCTTTTCTCCAAAATTTGGAATTGCCTCGAGTAAAAAGTCAAGGAAATACATTTTCTACTAGTGGAATCTGCTGCTTGGACAGTTGCATTTTGTTTTTGGCGCGCAGTTCAGTGTCTCTTTCCATGCACGCCCAAAAACAAAATGCAGATGACGCAGCAGATTCCACTATTAGAAATTGTATTTCCTTGACTTTTTACTCGAGGCAATTCCAAATTTTGGAGAAAAGAGGCCCACATTTGGCCTGCCGATGGTACCAGATATTTCTCCCACTTTTGATATAGTATAAAATGTAAAAATACAAATTTGATATTGTTGGCTATATACTTAGTTAAGATTTTATTAGATAAATAAAAAAAGTGAATGAAAAAAACTTATTTGAAAAGTATAACAAAAGTGAAAATTTGAAAATGAAAAATATAATGCAAATTCATTGGAAAATTAACATATTTTTGAGAATTTTTCTTGTCTTAAACTCAGGGCAATCGATTTTTGGGAACAAGGAGTATTATTTTTGGTCTGCCGATGGTAACACATATTTCTTCCACTTTTAAGATAAACAAGTATAATGGTGCAAAGCACAATAGGTGACCGCGAAGCACTAATTATATCAGTAAAAGGAAAAGTCTGTGGTTTCTCAACCAAATTCAAAAGTAAGCACATATTTAGAATCAGCAGTTATGAATTGTGAACAAAAAAACTCAAGTCTTGTGTACAATTTTCAGCCATTCAAAACGACAATTTTTCTCTCAAAAGGAAAAGTCTGTGGTTTTTCAACAAAATTCAAAGGTAAGCACATATTTAGAATCAGCAGGTATGAATTGTGTACAAAAAAACTCAACTCGTCTGTGCAATTTTCAGCCGTTCAGTTACTATGGAGAAAATGGTTCTTTTTTTGGGGAAAAATTTTTTTGACTCAAAAATTTGATGTTTCAAATAATCCGGCACCAGTTCCACCCTGCCAGGATTCAAGCGGCAAGCTTTAGCTTTCAGGAAAAAAAAAGTTTGTCAAAATCCGTTGAGAATTCGCAGGGCCCCGGCCATTCCAGATAGAAATATATATATATATATATATATATATATATATATATATATATATATATATATATAAATATATATATATATATATATATATATGGACAAAAATCCAGTCACATGTATAGACCGCGAAGCGGGCCCTTTGGGCCCGCTTCGCGGTCAAAAAATAATAGAATAAAATAAACGGATCAACAAAGGTTTGAACCTGGTCATCTCTGAATCGAGTCAAATAGACAAGCCACTTGACCACACAGCCACACAACTTCCTTTATAGACTTAGACCATATTAATTGCACAGAATTACCATTGAACCTTGCCAATTGATGCCTTAAGTACAGGCCAATTGAATACCTAATATCGTCTATTGAATAGATGCGGAGGAGAAGGAGAAGGAGGAGAAGGAGTTCGGACGAATGGTTTTGAGTGATTTTCTAATGATTGCTGCAAGTTTTGGGCGATTTCTCGCGAGTTTTGGACAATTCGATGATGCTCTTTCCAATGCAAAAAGAATCAGAACGATTGGATTCTTTTGTGAGGAGCAGGAGCCTTATCAATTTTAAGATCTAGCAATAACCCCAAAAACGTACACCTGGGTCGAAAAGAGGGGCTGGGCGCTGATGGTCGCTAAGCTCCCTCGCGCCAGCCCAATATCTGTTTCTTATAGGGTTAGTCGTATCAGAAACGATTTTGAGATTTTTTATCTGAGAAATCTTTTCTGGCAGCACCGACCAACCGGATACAGATATATTTCAGGTTAGCTGGTATCTGCCATTTTTGCTTATTGCTTATTGCATTTTTGCTTTTTGCTTATGCTTATTGCATTTTTGCGTCGAGTTTTGCCTTTCGCAGGTTCAGTGCAAACCTTTTAAATCTCAGTTTTGAAAGTTTTTTTAAAATTTTTTTAATTTTTTTTTAATTTTTTTGTTTTTTTGGTTAATTTGTTGAAATTATTTTCCTTTAGCCTCTTAGGGAGTTTTTTCAAAGAAATTAAAGGCATCAAAGACAAGAAAATAAACAAAAATAAGCAAAAATTGAAAAATTAAAAAATATCGGGTTTTTTGCAGATTTACGGATTTTTTCCTGGAGCAAATTATATCTGCAGAATCTTTTCGGGGAGGGTGCTTTTGGCCAGCGTAACAACACTGGCCAGAGCAAAGCACAGGTCTTCCACAGCTCACGTTCTAAAGCAGTTAGAAATTGAGCTCAATTCCAGGGCTGTGACGGTCCATTGAGCACCTTAAAAATAGTCAATTTATGTTTTTTGCGCTAAACTACAACAATTTATGTCCTGCACCATGTTCTCCAAAAACTGCTATCTTATGCAGGTAAGAAACCTCCACCACTCCACTTTTTTTAACTAAGACCACTGGCATAAGAGAGAGATAAATAATTTACGCGTTGCTTATCAGAAAACAATATTGCCTATATTTCTCAATCATGTAGTAGGGTAAAAACAAGGAATAACAAGGCTAAGAAGCCCTTGGTGGTAATTTCTACGTTTGCCACCCTCTAACTTAGATGATGGCAAGATGATCTTATATCTGATACCATCGGCAGGCCAAATGTGAGACTCTTTTCTCCAAAATTTGCAGTTGCCTGGAGTAAAAAGTTAAGGAAATACATTTTCTACTAGTGGAATCTGCTGCTTGGAAGTTGCATTTTGTTTTTGGCGCGCAGTTCAGTGTCTCTTTCCATGCGCGCCCAAAACAAAGTCAGATGACGCAGCAGATTCCACTAGTAGAAAATGTATTTCCTTGACTTTTTACTCCAGGCAACTGCAAATTTTGGAGAAAAGAGTCTCACATTTGGCCTGCCGATGGTATCAGATATTTCTTCCACTTTTCATACAAATTTTATATTGCTGGTTATATATTCAGTCAAAACTTTATTCCATATGCAAAAAAAAGAAAAAAACGTAAAAAATTTAATGAAAATAAAATATTCGAAAATGAATAATACAATGCAAACTTGCTGTCAAACAAAAAAAATTTTGCGAAATTTTCTTAACTTATGCTTAGTGCACTCGATTTTTGGGAGAAAAGAGCTTTACTTTTGGCCTGGCGATGGTACCAGTTGTTTTCTCAATTTTAAAAACGCAAAAATAAAAATGAATGCCTGAGATGGATTCAGTTTCATCCATCTACCCAATCGCTTACACCACTACACCACTGGTGCATGTGACTCATTTGTTTAACTTAAGAGCTATGAATAAATAAATACATGAGGCCAAGGGACTCGGGGAAGGTGGGTGTGGGAAGAAATGAATACCTACTATCGTCCATTGAATAGATGCGGAGAAGAAGAAGAAGGAGAAGAAGAAGGAGTTCGGACAAATGGTTTTGAGTGATTTTCTCCAGCATTCTGATACTTTTTGGCGATTTTTCGCGAGTTCTGGTTAATTCGACGCTGCTATTTCCAATGCAAAAAGAATCAGAAAGATTGAAGCTTCCTGTGAGGAGCTAGAGCCTTATCAAAATTGAGATCTAGCAATAACCCCCAAAACATACACCTGGGTCGAAAAGAGGGGCTGGGCACTGACACTTCGCTATTGCTCGCTCGCGCCAGCCCAATAGACAATCTGTTAATTTTACTTTGCTCTATGCAGAATCATTCTAAAAGACCTAAAATAAAATAACAGAGTTTTCCCTGCTACTCCTGTTTGTAGCATAATAAAAGGTAGAAGGAATGAAAGTTTACATGGGCGGCTTTGTGAGTAGAGAGTAGGCGGGCGCGGAAGACCAGCTCTTCCACCCGGAGCCCCTGCAGTCCGACGGCTTCGCACAGCCGCTCCTTTTCTGCGCCCTCAAGTCAACCTTGGCCTTTGCAGACGACGATCTCTTTGACAACATTAGACACTTTATTGCTCCTAGAGCTATCATTTTTTGCATAAGCTTAACTATCAACTAATAAAACCTGTAATAAAACTGAGTAACCTGTAATAAAACTGAGAAAAACCTTAAGGTAGGACGCGGCAGCCATGACAAGCTCCAGAAATGGGGCAGTGCTGTGGTGGGCTCGACCATCCGTGCACCGATCGCACTTCAGCAGCTGACAATTCAGGCACCACCTAAATAAGGCCTCCCTTCGCTAGGCTGATGCAAACAGAACGCCCACTTCAGACAAGCCGTCTTAGCCAGACAGCCGCAGCCTTGGCAGTGCACCATCTCAATCATTTGCTCGCACAGCTGAAGACTGGCAGGGTCCGCCCGTGGTTGCATTGCCTGAGCCTTGTCTTAGCTGATTATCCGACACAGGCTCTCTGACAGTGGCCAGCCAACCGGAAGGTCTATGGACAACGGCAGAGATTGGCCAGGCAGTCTGAGCACAGCCCCTTGGAGCAGCACGGCAGAGCGCTCCCGACGTTGCCCGTTTCCCAGCAAACCTGTGCACAGCTCAAATCAAACTTTCCATTTCCAAATCAACGGAAGAATCGTACCACACATTGCTCATCCATGATGGCAGTAGCAGGCATATGCATCCTAATTTGCTAGCTAAGACGTTGGCTTCAACAATAATTGATTTCATGAGTCTAAACGGGCTGCCTTTCACATCTGATTAAACAAGTATATGGCGCAAAGCGCAATAGGTGACCGCGGAGCGCTTAGTTCTGTGGTTTCTCAACCATTTTCGAAAGTAAGCACAGATTTGGAGTCGTTATATACGACTTGTGAACAAAAAAACTCAAGTCCTCTGTTCAATTCTTAGCCGTTCAGCTGTTACTGATTATTGATGTCATTGCCATGCATGAAAGTTAGTCACTCAAGAGAGCAAGTCTGTGGTTTCTCAACCATTTTCAAAAGTAAGCACAGATTTGGAATCGTTATATACGACTTGTGAACAAAAAAACTCAAGTGTTCTGTTCAATTGTCAGCCGTTCAGCTGCTACTAATTATTGATGCTATTGTCATGCATGAAAGTTTGTCACTCAAGAGGGAAACTCTGTGGTTTCTCAACCATTTTCAAAAGTAAGCACAGATTTGGAATCGTTATATACGACTTGTGAACAAAAAAACTCAAGTGTTCTGTTCAATTATCAGCCGTTCAGCTGCTACTAATTATTGATGCTATTGTCATGCGCGAAAGTTTGTCACTCAAGAGGGAAAGTCTGTGGTTTCTCAACCATTTTCAAAAGTAAGCACAGATTTGGAATTGTTATATACGACTTGTGAACAAAGAAACTCAAGTTGTCTGTGCAATTCTCAAGATTACAGGTGCTACAGCGCAAAAACACTATATTGCAGTTTTCATGCCTTTCTACCCAAAAAAGTAATGTTTCAAATGCTCGGGGACCGCTTCCTACCGGCGATATCTTCCTAAAATTGCATTACCTTTCAGGAAAAAAAAAGTTTGTCCAAATCCGTTGAGAATTCGCCCGTGTACAGCATTTCCAGATATATATATATATATACATATATATGAGGACAAAAGTTTAGTAACCTCTATAGACCGCGGAGCGGCCCTTCGGGACGCTCCGCGGTCAAAAAAGCGCGCGCACGCCCATGCCATATGAACTCTGGAGTTCTGACTGGCCCACCCTCCCCGGCAGGCGGCCTGCGGCAAGAAACGCCCTATACCCTCCCCTCCCCCACCACATGCGAGCCCCCCTCAGCCGCCCCCTTCAATAGACGGCTCTCGCATCCCTCACCGCATTTTCCTTCCAAAATGCCCCCCTGAAATATTCTCTGTACTAGATTGCAAATACCATTGAAGCTGGTCAAGCGGACACTGGCTGAATAAAGATAAAAATATCTCACATCCGCTTGGTTTTCACTTGTAACCAAATATTTTAGTGCAAAGCGCACATCAGCCACAAAGTACACCATCCCTAAGGCAAAAACAGAGACAGTGCTCTGGAGTGGAGGGAGTGAGACTGGTGAAAGGAAGCCTGAGGAGTATCATAGCCGCCTTGCACCATAGCCACTCCTCAATCCCGCAAAAACGCCGCCCTCCCTCTCTTTTTTGTCCGGTGGCAGAGCTCTCCAGCGAAAAAGGCAGCCCTCCGAATTCACCTGAGAAAAGAAGAAGGGGCCCCAGGGTGAATGATGAATGAGAATGAGCAAGTCCATGATGAATGAGCAAGTTCTTCCCCACCAGAGGCAGGGTCAACAGAAGCGCCCCTCCAACAGAAGCACCCAATAGCACTTGACCTAAACGCGGGGCATGCTATACATGGCCAGATTTACAACCGCACCTCCACGAAAGATCTGCTTTCACAGCCCGGCCGCAATCATCACCGCCCTTTGCTCACTACACCCCGCTAAAGAGGAAAGAGATCCGCCAGCACCGACTGCTCCGACAACCTGCTCCAAAACTCTCGAACCCTGTGAAACCATAACCAAGCAGATTCCTTTATTTTTTGACATTTTTCTTTGTCTTTTGTCGTTGAATAAACAGGAGAAAAAAGCTTAAAATATGCTTCTGCGATGGTACCAATTATTGTGCAAAAGTTAAGGGTTGGCTTCAGGTTAGCCGAGAACAAAACAGATTGTTTTAACTACTTCTTCAAAAATATTGAACTTTTTAAGCAAATTGCATTGAGCACAGCGTCCCCAAGCTATGGACAGCACCCCCAAAGCACAGTATAGCAAAAAAAGCAAATGAGAGTGAAATGTCTGCTCTGCTCGGCTTTGGCCAGCAATGCTTGCCGAGGAAATCCCTACTGCCCAAACACAAAACGAACAAACTACTGCCTCTTTGCACCGCATCACCATAGACCCAATCTTGAGCTATGAACTGAGACTTGCCGAAAAAATGATCCGATGACACGCTGGACCGATGATGCCTAAAACTCCAGCATTGAAAGTTCTTGCATGCTTATTCAGATCATACTATTGTGAGCTTTTTTTGGATGTGTGGCCAGATTTGCGAGGTAAATTTTTATGTACATTCATTTTGAATTAAAATATAAAATTTAATAATTACCCAAAATGTTGACATCGCATAAACTTTATAAAATGTTTGTAAATCGCCTTTCCTCATCGAATGACTACATCACAATTCATGAAAAGCTTTGGTCATGTAGCTTTAGCTATCAAGATAAGCTTATTGTGCATTGTGGACACAAATCTCGCCACATTATTCAATTCTCACACTATCCTCCACCCAATAATGGAAGTCGTCGACTTGACCGACGAGCCCTTCGAATCACCCTCCAAATCCAACCTCAGTTGTCTAGAGCTCTCCACCAGCTCCGAGCTTAGTTCCATCGACCTCTGCTCCCCTCCCAAACGGCCCCGCCTCAGCCCAGCCGCCTTCACCTACTTCGCCCCTCCGCAACTGCTCCGTCGTTTCCTGGCCACCAGCCTGGCCTTCGACAGACTCGCCCGCTTCCTCTACAGCTCCGATCTCCTCGCACTGCAGCTGGTCTCCAGAGACTTTGAGGAGGCTGCTGTGGGGTTTTTGGGTCGAGTCTCGTCGTTTAACCTGTTGGAACTGCTGCGACTGCATCAATTGCCCTCCTCGCCTAGTCGCAAGCCACCTGGTTACTTCTTTCTCTCTGCAACTAGCCTTCTTTACACTTAGAGAGAAATATTATATTCCGGTGCATAGAAAATGCGACTAGGCCTTGTCACTTTTTTGGTCTTTGCAAAAGTTTAACAAGGCTGCCTTTTTTGTAGAATGATGCCTTTGAATGATTTAAAATTGCACTTGCCCAGCTCCCTTTTCTCCCTCCTGCAACCATCTTTGGCCCTGCCCTAATCATCGCGCTCAAAAATGCGATATGCCACCGGAATACATGAGGATAAAGAAATGACTGCAGAGCTAAGCCTGGCTGACGAGAGCGAGGAGGAGGATGAGTCGGAGGCCTGGTTCCTGGAGTCTGATCCGACACCGCTAGCTCTGGGCCTCCAACCCCTGCTGAGGTCCGCAGCGCCAAAGCTCCGCAAATCTCTGCTCTGGCTGCGCAAGGCCTGTCCTCGGATTCGGTCCCTGCCTCTTGTGGCCTACTTTTACTCTCCTAATTCTGACTGATTCCAGGCGGCTGGAAGGGATCTATCTGGCCCCGCGTGAGCTGTTGGAGTTGGACCTGTTGCATCTGACCAGTCTGCATATTTCGGTGGGAGTGTCGGCCTATCGCCCCTTGCGTCAGTCCAATGCCCAGCTGTCGCGCCTTCTTCGTCTGGTTTGGACAACCTTTCTTTTCATCGGGAATTATTCTCACACAATATTGCAATATTTAGATTTGCCACTCGACACTGGCAAACCTGAAACTTTAGCAATAGAAGTAATTCTCGACTTAAAGGACTGTTTAAGGACTGCTTAGGACGTTTCCTTTACCTCAGGTCTGCGATGGACTGGTGGAGCTGCGTCTAGCTGGGATGGTGGAGGAGCGGCTTCCCAGTGACGGAATTCGCTTCGCCAAGCTACGGTACGCATTTCCTCAGCTCAAAACTCTCCCTTCAACCCCTTTTCTTCCCCCCAGGATACTGGATGGGCACCGCACAGAGGGCAATTGGGCCCGGAGTGCTGCTTTTTGGCTAGAGTCCGTCCTGCCGAGGCCGGGTCTGCTGGAGGAGCTCCAGATCCCCGTCCTTCGCCAGGGCTACGAAAACGCCAGTCAAGTCCAGGCTCTCGTCCGAATCTTGGCCAAGGCGCCCAACCTTCGAACATTCATGCTCCCAGGTCTGTCTGTGATCAGCTGCGAGCTTGAGCAAGGAACATGTTGCCAGCATAGTGACGCTTAAGCTTATATTAATGCTTAGATAGAGGTGGTTTAGTGACGCTGATGTATGGTGCATGGTGAAAGTATGGATGCATTTGCAGGCCTGAGCAATCTGTTCCAGCCGCGAGCAGTGAAGGCGGAGGCTCGTGATCTGTTGGCTGTGCTGCAAGGGTGCAAGAAGCTGCGCTGTCTTCGCCTCAGTCCGCACGACAGTCTACGGCCTGGACTCTATCCCGCACAGTTGCTGCAGTTGGAGCCACTCTTGAATGCTCTTCCTATCGGCCTTTTTGCAACCTCAATTATCTACTTTACCCTCAAATTTTTTCCTCAGAATCATCCAGTGATCTTTGAGGCAATGCCTGGAAAATCTGGGTGAGCTGGAGGAGATCTCGGCTCCCCCAGCAGCTCCGCGGCTGCAGATCGAGTTCAAAAACTTTGCCCAGTTCGACCCGCTCACCATGGGCCAGTATCGGGTTTACTTCAAATTGCATTTGCTTCAAAAATATTTGTTTCAAAGCACATTTATTTGAAAGAATATGAGGTGATTTGAGGTGGCGAATGTGAGCCGATTGGCGGACAGTCGAAGGGGAGTGGAGCGGAAGGCTGTGGTGTCGCGGGAGTTCCTGGCAGGGCTGGCCAGGACCTCCATGAGTCTCACCCGCCTCACTCACCTGAACCTGGACGTGAGTCGACTGGAGATCAACCTACTCGCTTTCTGCATTCCCACCTACTTTCCCAGGTTCCTGCCATCTATTCTTTGTATTTGAATGAAGCTCATTTAGAGAAGTCATCTGAAAACTTCATCCAGCTGCATTTGCTCCACCAAAATATTCCACGATACGGCCTAGCCATTTTTTCATTCAGCCAGGATTATGCAGGACAATTTTTTTTGTTTCAAGAAGCGGTGAAAATTTGTAAATGTTATGTCGACAAAATGCTGCTTTAGGCTGGAGTCCTTGGGGCTTTTGGGCTACAAGCCAACCGTTCACGGCCAGCTGGGGGGTCTGCGGCGGACACGGGTGCGAAAGTTGAGCCTCTCTGTAGACATGGATGGTGCAGTGCCTCTACTGCTTCTGCCTCAGCTCACCTCGCTCAGTCTCCGCCTCGGCAGCGAGGACTCCTGGAAGCTGAGGTTGGCCGCTATTTTTCTTTAATGTAAATTTATATTTTTCAATTTTTTTTTGAATAATTTTCGTTTTTTTAATTTTAAAATTAGTGATGAAATTGTTTAATTATCCATGAAATAAGCATAAAAATGCGGCAAGTCTTTTAAATCTGCCAAAATTTACATATTTCCAGGCAAACAACGCCAAAAATAAATATACCACTTGAATTCACAGGCAGGGCGTCTTCCGTCCCAGCTGGCCAAAAGACGTGAGCAATGCGGAAAATCTTCGAGAGCTGAAACTGAGCGGAGCAGCGGGAGCTTTTCGAGAGCTGCCCTGGCGTCGTTTCTGCGGCCTACAAAACCTCCAGCTGCATGTTCCGGATGCGGATGCGGCTTTCTTGGCCCGCTGTCGACGCTCTCCAGCTGCCATTACACTCCGCTCTATCAGCGCCCATCAATACCATGCTCTAAGCCTCGTCAACTGAATGTGCCCCATTTGCGGCAGTGATGTTTGTGGCAAAAAGTTGTGATTCTGGATGCTGTGCGAAAATTGTTGAGATAATTTTTCGTATAGACAAGTCGTTCATAGACTAAAGAGACCAGTAAATTGCTTATTTCAATTAGAAACAAATAATTGACAAATTTAGGACGGCAATCATTAGTTTCTTGCATGATAAGGCGCACTTTTTTCATTTCTAATGGGTTCCTTTCTGAGTTTTCGGTTTTCATTTGTCATGAAGTCCAGTCAACGATTAACTTTAAGAGTCTTAACTTTAAGTGATGTCTATTTCTAAAGCACCAAAGGTTCGAGCAATCAATCGCAATCCTAGGTTCATTCTTAAAAGCTAATTTCAAACGCGCGCCCTAAGCTGGCTCCCCCCATAGGCCAGGCCCTTGGGCGTGAAGTTCAGGAGAGCAAATGCCCCAGTGCTCCCACTCCCCTCTCTAAGGTCTCCACTCCCGCCACTCCTGTCTGCGAAGGGCCTGAGCAATTGAAGTGACTCAGCCACCCCGCCTCCCAGCACTGGTGCCCCCAATACCTACCCTACAGTGGCGTTGGAATGCAGATGCCTGAGTGAACGGGGGCAGACTGGTGTGTATCTCTGATCTCCAGTCAGCCCGTCCTTCTACTTCTACCCTGCCCACCTTCTCACTGCCCAACAGCAGACACTACAGGCCACATTCCAGATATCAACCCTCTGCCTCAGACACACCTCTGCTACCCACACACTCTCTGCCTACTCTTCCAGCTTCGTCATGGCCTCTCGTGTTCGGTTAGGCTTGCTTTCCTTCTTTTGTTGGTCTGGCTGGCAGTTTGGGGGGGGGGGCAGAGATTCTCTTGTGGGAGGTGATAAAAAAAAGGGGGGGCATGGAGAGGCGATTCTCGCGCAAGCTCTCCGAAGCCAGCGACCTGATAGAGGCCGCAGAGCTTCTGGTGGCTAAGCTAGGTGAGAGAATGGAGGATGACGGCCAGCCTCGTAGGCGAAGAGCCAGCGTCTCCCCCCAGCCCTTTGCGGCTGAGAGTAGAAATAGGTGCAGGCCTGTTTGCTTGTTCCAGATTTTGGCTCTGATGACTCAGGGAGATACAAATGGAGGCAGAAGCATCGAGGCTGAGTTTTGATAGGTAGATAGCCAGAGATGGCGCCAGTTGAAGGGTGCCGGTTAAAAATGTTCAAGAAAGACGGAATGCTGTTTTAAATTGGGATCGGGAATTGCTTGAATAGACAAGACTTTGCAATCGGCTATGGCTTGAATAGGAGGAGAGTCTGTTTCTTGGGTGGGAAGGCAGAGATTGTTTGCAGGAAGGGGACGGGGAAGCACCGGGGGCGACCGCAGCGGGCCACCTCGAATGTGTTCGCGATGTTCGACCAGCCGCAGATCCAGGAGTTCAAGGAGGCCTTCAACATGATCGACCAGAACCACGACGGCTTCATCGACAAGGAGGACCTCCATGAGATGTTCTCCTCCCTCGGTTCCTCTTCTTTCCTCCCTCCCACATCAGCCCAACCAAGTCAGAGCTCTGCAGGGAAGGAGGTGACGGATGAGTTCCTGACGTCGATGATCAGCGAGGCGCCGGGGCCCATCAACTTCACGATGTTCCTGACGCTGTTCGGGGAGAAGCTGACGGGGACCGATCCGGAGGAGGTCATCCGCAACGCCTTCCAGAGCTTCGACATGGACGGACGCGGCAGCATCAACGAGGAGCGCCTCCGAGAGCTCCTCACCACCATGGGCGATCGCTACACCGATGAGCAGGTCATTTCTTTTTACTCATGGATAGGCTGACGGACAGAGCGTAATTCAGCCTGTTTCAGTGAGATGTCGGCTATCTTAGTAAAGTAATTAAACTGATGTGACGATGCTTTGTTTTGTCGGAAAGATAAATCATAACCAAAGGAGTTATCTGCTTCTATACTCTTATCAAATTGTAAAAGAAGCATTTCTGAATCTTTCTCGTTTTTTGTAGCATAGATCAGCAAACACCATTAAAAAATTGATGAATATTAGAGAATGCTATCTCATCACGAAACATTAACATACGTTTTCGAATTGTGATTCAAAATTATTTCCAATCTGAGCAATCTGAGCTCATATATTGGGAAGCATTGAGAAAAAACAGGGCTCGACAAAATGGAAAAAGTTCAGAACCAAGTCGATAACAGCATGATATTTTGCAATTTTTGCGCGGCCGCAGGCCGCCTGCCGCGGAGGGCAGGGCAGTCAGAGCTCCGGAGGCCGGAGGGCATGGGTGCGGAGGCCCCGGAGCATAGCCTAGCATGCGAAGCATGCTAGGCGAAGCGTAGGGGCCGTAGCACCCGTGCCCGGAGGCCGGAGGAGCTCTGGCGCCCTGCCCGAAGCGGCGGGCGGCCAAGGCCAGCTTAAGCAGTTACCCCATTTTTGTGTCCGTCTGTCCGCATATATATATATATATATATATATATATATATGTCTGTCCGGGGCCCGTACTCCGCAGTTTTTCAATGAAATTGGCTAATTTTTTGCATGAAGGTCCGCCTGGGTGGTATCTCCAGGCCATTTTTTGCGATTGACGTAATTTTTCGATTTTTGGCCAAAACTCAATTTTTTTATTTTTCAAAATACGAAAATTCATAAATCACTGGTTTTTCAATGAAATTAGCTGAATTTTGGCAGGTACGTCCGTCAAAGTAATATCTTGAAGCTGGCAAAAGGAATTTTCGAAATATTTATTATATCTTGATTTATAAGCAAAAACCCAAAATCTTGATGTTTCAAAAATTTGAACATGCATAAATCCATTGTTTTTCAATGAAATCAGCTGATTTTTGGCAGGTACATCCATCAAAGTAATATCTTAAAGCTGGCAAAAGGATTTATTGAAATATTTATTTTATCTTGATTTATAGACAAAAACCCAAAATCTTGATGTTTCAAAAATTTGAACATGCATAAATCCATTGTTTTTCAATGAAATCAGCTAATTTTTGGCAGGTACGTATCAACCATGCGAATTGAAAAGTTTTGTAACGTAGCTAGTGGTTATTACTTGTACTGGAACAAAGGCCGCGCATCTTGGCGATAGCCGATAATACCTTGTTGAAAAGCGATCCGTGCCCCACTTTTTGGTAAGTGCAACAAATTGTGAATTATATTTTTTATTACCTGTGACCAACACCAAAAGGTTTTACTTTAGTTTAATTCTTTAAGTTCTTTAGTTTTTAAATTATTACAAAATGTGAAAAAAAAGTCGAAAAATTGGTTGAAAATGAAAGCGTATTTCTCTCAAAACCTTTTGGACACAACCTACAAATCAGATTACAATTTTAGCCCAAATGGTAAAAATTGTAAAAATCTGATTCCAGATTGATTTCCACAAACTTATTTTTAGCACTTGAAAAGAAGAAATCTCGAAAAACAGGAAGTTTTCACTATAAAAATTTGTACCAGTTGTGTCCTGTCGTTCTTTAGAATGAATTTGTTCCCAAATTGATATGCTTATCGGCTCAATCCAATACTAATCAATGGGTGGCTTAGCGGCCAAATTCCAAATTCTAAATCTTGCGTTTAAATGGAGCATAAGGCCCATTTTTGCTGAACTTTGCTTCATAATTGGGAAAAAAACTTCGCATAACTTCATAACTTCACTGACAGCAGTAACCCTAAAATTGGCCCTACATTTTTTCAAATTATATAAATTATACGATTCTCTTGCGGTTTTCTAAAATGTTCTCCATTGATCCCAATTCTCATATTTCTCCTAGCAGACATGAGATTCCGCCGCTCTGGTAGACTCGGCATCACTTTCCCGACTCCTGACCTAAAAAATTTTAAGCTACGCTTGCATTTTTTGGATTTGATGATAGATTCACAAGTTTGAAAAAACAAATTTCATTTTTTAGGTGGATGAGCTGTTCCGAGACGCGCCGATCAAGGACGGGGAGTTCGACTACATCGCCTTCACCCGCATGCTCAAGCACGGCACCAAGGACAAGGACGAGGAGAGCGTCTCCACTGCCTAAATTCACACCCCCCACACCCACCTCATTCGCCCATTTATTGCGGCTCAGTTTATAACTGAATTTCTTTCTGGAGCTAAGCGAAACCTCATTAGCCAGATGGCGTCTATTTCACTTGCTTCTCCTGCGTGATTCTTACAGTGCCCATTTTATCCTCTGTGCATTTATTCCCAGCTGTAAGTGGAGCAACAGAATTGCTCTATGGCAATATCAACTTGTTTCGCTTGTTTCCTCCAGCACATTAATTAATTCCAAATGCCCAAATACAATACCAAACCTCTGCTTGCCAAATATGGCCAGCAAAGCAGCATAAGAGAAAGGGCCTTGTTTTTGAAGTGTCTGTCTTGGGTATATGGGCAGGAAGTGTGGGTGCAGGGGGGGAGGCTTTGACGTTACGCCCGGTGTAGCAGAGAAGCGGGGGCGGGAGCAAAGGAAGGAAGAGGAGGAGTGGTAGGCTGGTTGGATGGGCGACGTTTAGCGACCCAGTAGGGTGTGCTGTGTGTGCGTGGCATTGAGCAGAGAGAGGCCGCGATGCTGCTGGAAGAAGCCATTACAGGCCTACCAGCCTCCCCCCTATACAGCGGCTTTGAAGTGAGCAGGTTTGGCCCCCTCCTGTCCCCTCCTGTCTGCTGTCGTCTGCTAAGGCAGGCAAGCTCCTTGCGCGCGCAGGGGGCAGGGGAGAGAGAGTAGCTGGCAAGGGGCCTGGCCAAAGTTCATTGGCCCCGCCGCTGGCACCGGGGGCCAGAAAGCCGGTTTCTCCAAACCACCCCAGCCAGCCCCTGCCCCCATCTTACTTGCTTCCTGGCAAGGCAGGGGCCTGCCTCCAAAGAGCCGAGGACATGCGACATCCTCTCTCTACCCCTTACTTCCACTGCGCTCTCTCACACCCAGCCCCATTCCAACTACTTCGCCTGCACTCTCCCCTAGGATAGCCAGGACCTATTGAGGGAGAGGCGAGAGAGGAGGCAGAGACGAAAGGGGAGGGACAAAAGCCAAATTGGAGCAACTGGAGATTCCGCCCAGCCCCCTCCCTTTTTCGTCGTCCCCAGCCTGATGGAAGGTGGGGGGCTGAATTGGGCTCGAAGACGCTGGTCTGGAGGCAGAGAGAGTGTGTGTGTGGATTTTGATGGAAGGGTCAGTGAGTGCCCAGAGAAAGGGACATGGGCGAGAGGAGGTTTTGGGGGGTGGGGCTGTGGATGGGGGGAGGCATTCTCCTGGAGAGGGAGGGGCAGTGGGGACAGCCCCTAGTGGGTCTCTCTCTTCCATTCCAGGGCTTCAATTGGGAACAAGAGGGGCGAGGGGGTGGGGGAGGGGGGAGCGCTGTGTAATGGGGACGGGGGGCGTGGGGAGGGAATGGGGGCAGCTACGTGGACGCTGGGTGGAAGGAGGGAGGCGGCGTCTCCTGACTCCCCTCGCCTCAACTTGCACACACATACAGCGACGCACATAGCGCGATACACACCCGGCTCTCCCCCCTCTGCTTCTTCCTCCTCCTTTCCCCACCATCCACCTCCAAACGCAGGAGGCACACACACCCACGCACAGGGGGACACTGCAGCCTTCCCCGCCACTATAGTCAGCTCTCAGCTCCCTTTCCCTCCCCAACTTCTTCCCAGGAACCGTAGCTCTGGCCCTAGCCCCCTTGTGCTTCTGGGAGCTGCAGAATAGGGGGGCGCTGGGGAAACCGGACAGTCTCCTTCGGTAGCTGTGGTGAAAAATGCTGCCTTCTTTGGCTAGGCTAGGACGCTCCTAGGCTCACAGCCCCACAACGCCCCCTAGTGTCGCGCCCCCCTTTTCCCTCCCTGGCCCCTCCCACACCTTCCCCCAGCCTCCATCCAGCCTCCCCCGCCGCAACTAACCAAAAGCAAGGCCACTGCTCTCTCCCAGAGACTCTCCCTCCCTCCACTGCTCCCCCCGACACGCACCAGCACCTCTCCCTCCCTCCCTTGCCTAGCCACCACCTTTCCAACACCTCCCTCCTGACGCGCTCTAGCCCTCCCTATCTCTATACCTCCACTATTCCAGACTACCCAGCTGCAACTATGCCTTATAGAGCTGAGCTCAAGAGGCCCGATCTCAAAGGTGACGCATCGTTTTTCATTACCCCGTTGACCTTCTTTCTCTATGACTCAGCTTCCGCCCTTCCAATAAGCTTTCGCTTATTCCTTCCTAGCTTAGAGCTTAGCTAGTACGGTAGTAGAGAGGCTAAAGCAAGCAGCCTTCTAGCTTTAAGCCAAGTACGGTAGCTTGTGGATTTAAGGGGAGTTCCGCTGCTCGCTCTGCCAGAAGATCTTCTGCCACAGCAGCAGTCTCAGCCGACATCGGATGCAGGCCCATTTCAAGTGCTACACCTGCACCTTCTGCGAGAAAGCCATCTCCAGTTAGCCTTCTTTTCCTGCTTTACAATGAGTGTGTTTGTTCTTCGTATGACTGAGGGATGTGGGGAAATCTTGAGGAGCTGGGAGGGTTGAGCTTTGAGGCCTTGATTAATTCCAACTCTGATTCAGCGTTGAGTTCGACTGATTGTGTGCTGGCTCACGATTGCTGCTTAGCAGAGCAGTCTCTGCATCTGCTTGCTCAGTTCTCTTTTCCTCCCCAAATTCACATCAACCGGCTTCAACGTCGGCAAATTTGGGCATTGTATAGAGTAGAAGCAGCTGCCTGCCAGTTCATGGTGCGTATAGGCAGTGAGAGCCTTTGTTGTGGAGGGTAGTAGTTGAAGGCTGCTAGGAGAGCAGGGGGGGAAGTGTGCGTGGTGCTTGTTGTGCACATGGAGGGAGCGCGCGCTGGGGAAGGAGGGAGACCTTGAGGAGCTGAGGCTAAGAGGGTCTTGGATGGCCCCTCTCCCTGTGCTGGCTGGCTGATTTAGGGAGGGGGGGGCTGTGTGGGGGTAGGTTAAGGTGAAGGTTGGGGAGGGGTGGAGGGAGTGTTGTGTCTGGCAGAGTCATGCCGACTGACCTTTCCCCGACTTCCCCCATCTCCTCCTCCGACCACCCTCCGCCTACCTCCACACATCCCCCCTTTCCTTTCATCCCGCCCTCATTCCTCCTGTGTGCCCCGCTAGGATGCGCCGCCATCCCTCATGAGGGCCACAAGAGGGTGCCGCTAGGAGCCAACCTCATTCCCATTCAATGCCTGGGCACATCCTCATGAGGACGCCCTCGCCTCTATATCTCAGAGGACCCTTCAAAGGATCCGCTCTTCCACTTACTTCGCATCCTCTTTCCGACCCTTGCCTTGGTAAACAAGATGTTGAAGAACAATTAACACTGGTGTGGCAAAGGACAAGAAACTAATAGAATACGATAGGTCTATTGCGAGCTTGTGTTTGTTTGATAGATTTGAAAGCTTGTCACGCAAAAGGCACTTAGGGTTGCTCAGCTCATTAGAAGTGGTCAAAACCCCATGGGGCAGTCAGAATGTGATCAAATGAAGTTAAGACGGCAAAAAGGGGGGTCTCAGATAGTCTTGACCCTTGAAACTGACCTGTTCCACCCGGTCTGCGGGGGGGTTGGCGGGAAAAAGCCAAGTGAAACCAGAAACCTAAAACTGGACCTGGAGGATTGGAACGGGGGGAGGGATCGGTTAGAGGGTAAATCGCACTGCATCCTTGCCGCGGGTCGATTACCTTCCGAACCTCATCAGGCGCCTATGAGAGGGGACAGGGTGCAGAGTCCACTGCAGCGCGAAATGCGACACTCGCAAGAACTTGTCCCGCTCCCTGCCCAACCCTCCTTCCACTTCCACTCCCTCATTCCATCCTCCAGCTGCTGCTTCCGCCCCCTCCTATAGGATGGGCGCCAGGGAGGAGGGGGACAAGCCGCCCAAGAAGCCCTACAAGGAGCTGAACCTGGCCGAGAAGGTGGCGCTCATCCGCACCGCCGAGGCCAACCCCGCCCTCAGCCAGGCCGAACTGGCCCGCGCCTTCGGCATCGCCAAGTCCAACGTCTGCCGGGTCCTCAAGCGACGCGCCGAGTACCTCGCTGTCCATCAATCCGCCGCCTTCTCCGGTCTCCGGAAACGGAAGCTTCGAGACTCCGACTCCAGACAGCTGAATGGACTACTAGCGGATTGGCTGCGGCAGAGAGTGCTGGCTGGGAAGCAATTGTCGGGAGCCCTGCTGCAGGCCAAGGCCAGGGAGCTGGCGCCGTTGCTGGGCCTGCATTCCTTCCAGGCGTCCAATGGATGGCTGCACAGCTTCCAGCGGAGCTATGTGCAGAGGCCCCGGCTGCAAGAGCCCACTACTGCCAAGGCCCACCCGACTGTGCGGGCGCTGCTGGACGGGGGACTCAGTCCGCAGAAGGACCAGAACAACAATGCAGTGGCTGGTCAACCATTTTTGATGCTTGGGGGAGGGGATGGCGGCTGAATGTCTAGGGCAACAGTTTTTATGGGATTCGATCAGCGGGCTTGGAGTGCACATGACGAGTGTTTGGAAGCAGTTTAATTAATAATTTCATGATTCATGTGCACACACCGTAACCGTATTGATGCGTGATGAATGTGATTGGTTCCTATTCGAGCTTGAAACATCCCCCGGCCGGACAGCTACCGATGAAGAGGCAAGGCATTGAATTGCAGGCAACGAGACGCTACGGGCGCACATGCTGAAGCAGCACCAGATTACCCGCATGTTCATGTGCCGCTGCTGCAACTGGGCCTTCCCCGACAAGACCTCCCTCCACATCCACATGCAGGCCATGGCCTCCGGCTCCCCCGGCAACGTCGCCGTCATCGCCAAGTCCTCCATCGACGCCGAGCCCGGACACGCCATCTCCGACTTCGACGACGACTTCCAGCACTCCAACACCGACTCACCCTCCATGGCCCGCAAGGAGGACCTACTGGCCCGCCTCAAAGGCCTCAAGGCCAAGGACTCCACGCCTTCTGCCTTCGAGGAGGACTATGAGGATGAGGAGGAGGAGGAGGGGGAGGAGGATGGGCAACTGCCGGTTCACGGGGCTGGTGATACGAGCACCTGGCTGGTGAACAACTTCCCCCAGGTGGACGCCTCTGGAGTGGGCTGTCTGGGTGGGACACTCTGCCTCACCGAGGAGGAGGAGGAGGAGGGCCATCATGACCAAGAGAGGCAAGACGAAGGCCCTGGAGAGCCGGAGGAGCGACGGGAGGAGGAGGAAGAGCGAGCGGACTCTGGATATGAAGAGCAGGGGGAGGAGGCCTCCAAGGCGGAGATGGTGCGGCCTAGTCCCGTCAACAGCCTGCTCTACCGGCGGCGGCAGGCGCCTAAGCGGCCGCTGGAGGCTCTGTTCCCGGCCGCGGAGGGAGAGCCGCTGCCGAGCTTCCTGAGGCGGGAGGAGAGTCCATCGAATACTTCCACCAGCTCCTGTCATCCGAGTCCGCCCAATTCGTCTGCTGGGGGACCGCTGGATACTGCTCAGCCGGCCGCCTGCTTCACCTGCAGGGTGCTCAAAGGTACTCGCTGTTTTTAGAATGCAATTTAGTCGATATATTTCTGATTATAAATAAATACAAGGGCTATCTATAGTTGCTACTAAATGTAATTAAAGACAAACTGTGAACATTTTCTAATCTGGTTCAATCTGGTCATAAATTTATCGGAGAGATTTGAGATGAGTTTTGGGTGATTGATGAATGAAAGATAGGAGAGTGGAGTGTTGGTTGGAGGGAAGCTGGCGTTCGAGGAGAACCGCAATCGATTCCTGGAGAACAAGGTGTCCACGCTGGAGACGAAGGTGGCCCAGCTGGAAACACGCGTCGTCAGCTCCGACGCCGCCGCCAAACGCCACGAAGTTGACTCCAAGGTTTGTCGCAATATCCTCATTGAACATTCCCTGCTTCTTTAGAATCGCTAAATTGCCTGGTGGGTTATTCATTTTGACTCAGAAGGGACTCTGCGTTGCTATAGAACGAGAGCATATGAGAAATGGGGCATCTTTTGTCAGTCTCCAGTTTGTCTGCAGCCGAGATCTGGCAAGATTTTATTGTCCATTTTTGGCCTAAATTCAAAAATGAAGGCATACTTTGATTAAAATTGATCACATCATAATTTTTGAGGAGTGAGGAGGATTTTTGAGGTTTTTCGAATCCCCCAAAATGCTGGCTCAATGCAGGCTCTACGGGACAACAACGATCGGCTGCAGCAGACACTGCTTCGAGCTCAAGAGCGAGCTCTGTCCTTCATGCAGGAGGGCCTGGAGCAAGGCGGGGACGCCACCAACGCCTTCCTGCACGACCTCCTGCAGGCCACCTGCCTCATCCAACAGCCCCCAAACATCCCCAACACCTCCTCCCCCATCCCTCACACTGCTTGAGTCTTGCAGGCCCTATACAATCACTGCAACTCTTTGCCTCACATTTCAATTGCTGAGTGTCCTGTTAGAACTTGATCTATGCAACGGATGTCTATTAGAGCAGCTATTGGAATGTTTTGCGGCCTTTTTGTCTTCGGCTGACGTGCTATGCTTGCCTATGCAACTTCGTATTCATATGCACTGCGTGGACAGCCTTTTGATGAGTGTGTAGAGCTCCTAGTGTCCTAGTGGCGTGTAAAGAGAGGCCCCGGGGATGGTGTGCAAGACTCCGGCGCACATTCCTCCAAGGTCACAGCCCCCTTCTACTTACACATTCTCAGCAGTCCGAATGCCAGCCTAAACTTGCCTCCTGTCTCACCTACTTCACCTTGCCTCAAGAAAACTGTACCTGAGCCAAACTGGAGTTTTGTGTCACATTTGATCTGACTGCAGTTGAGAGTGGTTGTGTAAGATTATGCGTTTCCTCGCCGGATAATCAATGAAATGTTGTACAGTTTGATAAATTTTTATGCTATGTTTGCCGACAAACTTATCAAAACTTATCAACTGTTTTACTCTTAATCTTTTCTGAGATTCGAAAATGAATCATCAACGTTTGAAGTCAAAAAATGCGAAATTCTTGAATAACAGTGAATGCTTGAAAAACTGATTTTATTATCATTTTAAAACACGTAGCCCGCGCTTAACTTGAGTTTCCAACGTTACAAATCAAATTTATATTCTAGGTTAGATTCAATAATCCATTACGAAACAGTTCTTGAATATCACACATTACATGCTTATCTGTTTTGTTACCGCTTTAGTAGACAGCCAAGAATACCTATTATCAAAACTCCAACAGCATTAAGTTTACGGAAGAACAGCGAAAGAAAGAAGACGATATCGTGCCATTTTTTGCCATAACAGTCCAAAATAAATGACACACCAACTGCTGACCAACATGCAATATCATAATGGTTTGAATCGTCGCATCCAGCTAGGATGAATACAGGTTAGATCAGCCGGCAAAGATTCCTACAGCTCAGTCATCAATCTCATCCTGCTCAAAATCAAAGTATCCGGCAAATCCCCTGCAAGAATGGCCATGGTGTTTCCAGATCCTACACGCCTGTTTCGAGTCTCATTTGAGGTTTCTCTACTGAAGAAGATAGCTACAGGGCGGGCTTTTCCGTACACCTAAACTTAAAAATTTATTTCTCCATCCCACAATAAGCTAGAGAGTTGAAATTTGATTTGGCTGTAGTTCCAACCCTCCTTGGTTTACAGGACAATTTGCGGCTCAATTCATTGAGTTGAGAAAAAGTAATTTTTGTAAGGTCACTCAAAAATTGATACACCTCGACAGTAAATTTTTTACTGGTTTTTGAAGCTTGATTTCTCAGCCCCATCAAAGCCGTTTGGACCCAAAATTTAACACAATGTAGGTCTAAGTATCTTTAACTTAAAAATAAATTTTTTTCATTCTAGGTGCTCCCTATGTTTAGAAACAGCGTTTGAAGTGAAACAACCGTTTTCTTTTTTCTATGATTTCATTGAATTATCCAGCTGAACTGGCCCTTAACCATAGGAAAGGGGGAAAAGTGTGGTGTACTTAGAAAGCGTTTCTCAACACAGGAAGCACCTAGAAGTAAAAATTTATAAGTAAGTTAAGGACATTTAGATCTAAATTGTGTGAAATTTCGAGCCCAATCGGCTTTGAAGTTTGATCGGTTGAAAAATCAAGCCTCAAAATCAGGTGAAAACAATTTCACTGTCGATGAGTATGGATTTTTGAGTGACCTTACTGAAATGATTGTTTCTCAGGTTCTACCTAATGATTTAAGACGCACATTTTTGACCGCGGAGCGGCCCGAAGGGCCGCTCCGCGGTCTATAGAGGTTACTCAACTTTTGTCCTCATGCGTATATATATATATCTGGAAATGCTGGCCCCGGGCGAATTCTCAACGGATTTGGACAAACTTTTTTTTTCCTGAAAGGTAATGCTATTTTAGGAAGATCTGGAGGGGTAGACCCGGTTTTTGAGCAATTGAAACATTACTTTTTTGGGTAGAAATACTTGAAAATCGCAATATACAGTTTTTCCGCTGTAGCTCCTGTCATCTTGAGAATTGCACAGACAACTTGAGTTTTTTAGTTCACAACTTGTATATAACGATTCCAAATCTGTGCTTACTTTTGAAAATGGTTGAGAAACCACAGACTTTCCCTCTTGAGTGACAAACTTTTGCTCATGACAATAGCATCAATAATTAGTAGCAGCTGAACGGCTGATAATTGAACAGAACACTTGAGTTTTTTTGTTCACAAGTCGTATATAACGATTCCAAATATGTGCTTACTTTTCAAAATGGTTGAGAAACCACAGACTTTCCCTCTTGAGTGACAAACTTTTGCGCATGACAATAGCATCAATAATTAGTAGCAGCTGAACGGCTGATATTTGAACAGAACCCTTGAGTTTTTTTGTTCACAAGTCGTATATAACGATTCCAAATCTGTGCTTTCTTTTGAAAATGGTTGTGAAACCACAGACTTGCCCTCTTGAGTGACAAAATTTCATGCATGACAATAGCATCAATAATTAGTAGCAGCTGAACGGCTGATAATTGAACAGAAGACTTTGGTTTTTTGATTCACAAGTTGTATATAACGATTCCAAATCTGTGCTTACTTTTGAAAATGGTTGAGAAACCACAGACTTTTCCTTTTGAGATGCAATGTTCACCCTCACAGCAGAAATTTTCCTTAATTTATGGATTTTGCTACATGTGAAGGTGTAAGCGCTCCGCGGTCACCTATTGCGCTTTGCGCCATATACTTGTTATGTGAACCAAGGAGGATTGTACCTACTTCCGAAAAAATGAAAATGGAAAAATGACTGAAAATCACTGACTGACCGTCTGAAAAATGGCTGCCGGCAAATTGACTTGGCTGCAAATTGACTTGGACTTGGACTTGGATCAAAATAAGTAGATAATTTATTTCCAGGAATTAGTGGACTATGAAACTGGAAAAAGGAGACATCATGTCATGAAACATGGGCTGGTCAATTTGAACGAAGCCACTGTAAAAGTTTATTAAAGGGAGAGTCAAGAGAATGCAAGTGCCTTCGATCTGGATGAGAGTTTGTCTGATGATAGTAGGCAACTGAGTGAGTTTGCAATGAACATTCGTTTTGCTCAAAGCAGTTTATATTTCTAGGAACAAGGCCTCAAAATCGTCAATTTTAACAATAAAAAATGATTGGAAACTTAATCAAGCAGGACTTTTCTTATGCTCTTGATTAGTCAAATGAGCGAAACATGGGCCAAGTGGGTAGGATGGTTGTCGAACAGTTAGAGGGTTCTGGGTCATTGTCGAATTCAAGAGGATGCTAGAAGCCAATGTAGGGGCCAGTCGAAGCAGGAAAACATATTGAAAGTGTTTCGGGGGACTAGCAGGGGCAGAACACAATTATTTGCTAATGGTAGTCAATTAATTTGTCTCACTTAAGGCTTCTAAAATAATCAAACCAACGTATTCGATAGGTCCTTAA
The DNA here is from genome assembly GCA_030248095.1 of Ptycholaimellus sp. GST1_10. Lineage (NCBI taxonomy): Eukaryota > Metazoa > Nematoda > Chromadorea > Chromadorida > Chromadoridae > Ptycholaimellus > Ptycholaimellus sp. GST1_10. The sequence continues at coordinate 62,042 of JASANA010001496.1, read as the reverse complement.
ATATATTTGCATTGAAACATCAGCTTTCCGAGTAGGTCAAAATGTAGGGGCCAGTCACATTTTGGGCTGCGCGCAACACAGCGCAACGATTTTGCTTGTTTTCTTTGGCTAAATATTTTGCTTTTAGCCTTATGTAGCTGCTGCTGATGGGAGAAAATGGGAGAAAACTTCCTCGATTTTTGACGAATTTTTTTACACCTGTGCCTATGCTACAACATGTAAATCTTTGGGATATTTAGAGGTTACTCAACTTTTGTCCTCATATATATGTATATATATATATATATGTATATATATATATATGTATATATTTCTGGAAATGCTGGTCCTCACCGAATTCTCAACGGTCTATAGAGGTTACTCAACTTTTGTCCTCATATATATGTATATATATATATATGTATATATATATATGTATATATTTCTGGAAATGCTGGTCCTCACCGAATTCTCAACGGATTGGGACAAACTTTTTTTTTCCTGAAAGGTAATGCAATTTTAGGAAGATCTGGAGGGGTGGAACCGGTTTCCGAGCATTTGAAACATTACTTATTTGGGTAGAAAGGCTTGAAAATTGCAATATACAGTTTTTGCGCTGTGTCTCCTGTAATCTTGAGAATTGCACAGAAGACTTGAGTTTTTTTGTTCACAAGTCATATATAGCGATTCCAAATCTGTGCTTACTTTTGAAAATGGTTGAGAAACCACAGACTTACCCTCTTGAGTGACAAACTTTCACGCATGGCAATGGCATCAATAATCAGTAACAGCTGAACGGCTCAGAATTGCACAGAGGACTTGAGTTTTTTTGTTCACAAGTCATATATAGCGATTCCAAATCTGTGCTTACTTTCGAAAATAGTTGAGAAACCACAGACTTACCCTCTTGAGTGACAAACTTTCACGCATGGCAATGGCATCAATAATCAGTAACAGCTGAACGGCTCAGAATTGAACAGAAGACTTGAGTTTTTTTGTTCACAAGTCATATATAGCGATTCCAAATCTGTGCTTACTTTTGAAAATGGGTGAGAAACCATAGACTTGCCCTTTGGAGTGGTGAAATTTCATGCATTCATCTTGTAAGCTGGAAGGTGGTGTGCTCCGCGGTCACCTATTGCGCTTTGCGCCATATACTTGTTTTCTAAAAATTTTACATCGAAGGTGAAAAAACGGCTTAAGAGCGCAAGTTTACTTTGATATTCTGTAGCCACGAAAAAAAATTGAAGTGATCTGAAAGGGGTTGCATTTTCTTGACTCTCCCTTTAAACCACGGCAAGATCAAGCATGTCCAAATAGAAAAAATACCACGAGATGAGCACAAGCAAATTCCTCCCAAAATATCATGGAATAAATAAAATCAGGCTTCACTTTTGCTTCAGTAGACTTTGGAAAGCCCCGAAAAGACGCCACCAAATGAGGTGACCACAATAGCTGCTGCTAGCAGAATGAGATTCCGCTTGCCCTTCAATGTTTACATTGATTACTTTCACAAAACATAATTTTTCTTTGAAGTAAAGCTCTTCTTTCTCAACCGAGATTTCTTTGAAGTAAAGCACGCCCCACAGAGCGCAGATTATGCCCGGAAACTGGCATAAACTCAGTTGATGAATATCATTTTATGGCAGATCAACAAAAACCCGTGTGTTGATGGGAAAACTGACCGCCTGGTCCAAGTTGTCGTTGGCCACGAACCAGGCAGTTTGAGCAACTGCCCACAAATTTCCTGCCGCCACACCTTAGTTTGATGTGATTTTTTGACATTTCCGAAAAAAATTAATTTCGATGCATCAAAAAACCGGGGAATGCTGTCTTTGGATTGATGAAGGGATGATTGCGCTTGTAGGCAGCGTAAATGATGAAGTAGGCTGTAGCGGTGGCGAAAATTCCACAATAGTGAGCGAAAACGTAGTTCAAGCCTGACAATTATGCAATAATGGTTAAAATTGAGAAAGAATGTCAGGCCAGAAACCATTTTGAATCGCACCCTCCACCTTCTTCTCCACATGAATGACGGGAGCGAAATTGAGCCCGTAAAAGACACCGGCCACCAGGGACAAAAAGTAGGCACTGAAAATGCAATTTTGGGCACTGCAAATTAATTGAAAACCGTCGCCTTACAAAAGCGTTCTTTTAGTGCTCTTTTGTCGTCGTAAAAAACGAACCAAGACAGCTGTTCTGCCTTGCCCCGATGCTTCATCGTCCTATAAACAGTTGTAGAGTCTATCGGAGCATACCCTTCAAAAAGAGACAACAAAAAGCTGGCCATCCTCGTCCTCAATGGAGTTGTAGACGTAGGAGGCATCCTCAGCCACCGTCTCAGCTCTCTCCTTCGGAGGATGGCTTTCCACGAAGGCGAAGGTGCTGAAATTTTTGAAGATTTCCATCAAAACTCCATTTTTGGACGAAAAAGCCAACTGATTGATGGCCAAAGCCAGTCCGATGCCGTTGAGGAGATCGGAGCCGGGCTTCTCAGCGTCCAGCCACCCGAAGAGGCCGAATCTAGGTGTAGGTTCTGCAGTGAGAGGAGGTTGAAGGGGGTGGAAAGAGAGGAACCTTCCAGATGCCCAGCCCACGACGAGGTTCATGAAGTTCCACATCAGGATCCCCACCGCCATCCCGATCTCGTTGATGATCGGGATCGCTGTCACGTTTCCTGAACATTGGCATGCTGCACTCGGTGGTCTGATGTTTCAAAATATACATAATTAGTGTCATGTGCTTCTTCAAGCAATCCGTGAAGGTTTGAAGACTTCGTAAAATAAAATTGTACCAGAAGCCCAGAAAAAGCCACCCAGCATGGCGATGGGATAGAAGCGAGGGAAGCCGCGAATGGCCTGCACCACAAGGCCCACCAGCATGATGCCCATGGACATGGCCCATTGCGTGAAGAAGCCTAGAAAGAGGCCCACTTCTCTCAGGTCAGGTCTGGAGGAAAGGAGCTGAGCCAACCGTCGCCGTTATGGAAGCCGGCCAGTGGCACGAACATGGAGCGCCGACACCGCACAAGCAGAGCGCCGACACCGCACAGGCGCCCAGACCCAGCCCTATGCTGTCGCCCATCGCTGGCCCCCAGTTCCTGCAAAGCTCCTCTCTTGGCTTGCTGCTTTGCCGCTCATTCCAATCTCCTTATACATCATTCACACTTGATAGAAAAGACTGAGGGAATGGCAGTCAATTAGTTCTCAAAACCTATTGGCGCTCGATGGGAAATCATTTCAGCTGATCATATCCATCATTTTGTACCGGCACAGCGAGGACCCATCTGGATACCCGTCGTATTCAAACCTCAGGATTCTGAGCTACTCTCCAGCCCAACAGCACACAAGGGAACAGGCAGTAGTGTCAGCAGATCAGGTGGCGTCGTCGAAGTTGCGCCACCAATCCTTCAGCAGGCCAATGACACTGTCCCGATCGCTCTCCGGCTGCTCCCGGCGCCATTCCTCTGCCTCCTTCAGCTCCGCGGCCTCCGCTGCCCAGAAGGCCTGTCTTCCGGCAAGGTACCTACAGAGAGGTCCGCTTTTGAAGGGAAGGGAGGGGGAGACTTGTCGGGATCCCGTCGATAGGCCTTCTCCTCCAGCTGGAGGCGGCGCAGACGTGGCTGGACGGCGGGCAGAGTGGTGGCCAGGAGACGCGGGGACCAGGCGAACTCTCCGCTGGCGTCCAGCCTTTGACCGAGGCCGAGCTCGTAGAGGGCTCTGGGAATGGGAAAGTATTTTGATTGGTGATGGGGAATTGGGGTAGTGACAGAGCCCTCCATGACGCTCACGGACTTTTCCAAAAATAGCACTTTTTTGAGGGCAGATTTTTTTCTTTTCCTGCCACAGTATGTTGAGGCCGAGATATTGGAAAATTGCAAGCCAATGATACTCCTGGTAGGCGACAAGCCCCTACTCCTTGTAGGCTTGCACCCGACTAACTAGACTGAATCAACGAAGTGCTAGTTTTGTAAGTCCGGAAATGTGACTGGGGATTTTTTATCATAAATACAAATATGTCTAATCATTAGAATTTTTAAATTCAGAACCATGAAAATATCGAAAGGCTGCTTTTTTGGCATTGCGTCTAGGCGGCAGGATAGCTATTTAAAAAAATTCTGAAACATCGGCTAAGCGAGTAAACGGCTGGGCGGCTTTGTTCCACAAAAATTTGTCAATATTCGTCCAGATTTTGGAATATCTGATTTTTGTCCCGTAAATTCTGCCAATCAATTTCCCTGGCAACCTGAAAAATAGGCAAGCAGTAGACCGATTCCGCTGAAGCAGCTTCTGGAGGTGCTCCTGGCCGCCGCGTATGTAGTCGAAGCCGCGGAGGGCGGCCTCCCGATTGGCCTGGTAGCTGTGCTTGGCGTTGGAGCTGTCCCGAACTCCAAATCACCGTCTCTTTTGAGCGGCAGGTTTTGAACTTTGAAAGTAGTAAGGAACTGTTCGTGTAGGCAGTTAGAGCGCCGGCAATGGCCAGTCCTGCGAAGCTCACCCGCAGCCAGCGTTTGCGCCGCCTGCAAACACTTCCCTATATGGTGTGCATTGCGTGGATAAGTCGAGACACTTGGTATTTTGGACAAGATTTATGCATCTGGTTTAGTCAGCCGACCCTGATGTTTCATGCGAGTGTATGAATACTTTGGTTGAAACAATGACCAGTAATATCTGTATGGGAATCCGAGTAAGACCATTATGAAACAAAAAAGAGGATTTATAGCATTTCATTATCGATTTTAAAACTGGGCTTATTATGAAAGATAAATGGTGGATGGGTGAGTGCGGGAGAATGAAGCAAGAAGAAACAGGTGCAACTCAAAGAGGCTGTTAAAGGCATAGGAGGCCCCAGCAGCTAGCGTCAGCATGGAGCCCAGCAGACCTCAACTCCGCCTTTCTTTTCTAGGCTAGTGCTAGAGTGGCCAGAGTGAAGGGAACGTCGAAGTAGGCGTTGACGTAGTTTTTGGCCATCTGCAGGCTTTGCTGGATGGCAAAACGCTTCGCCTCCCTGGATAGTAAAAGCGAGTCCGCCAATCGTCTGCCAAATTTTTCATTTGCATTGATGGTTATTGTTCATGGGTCGATGTTTGGAAATATTTTAATTATTCTGGTTTTTGAAGAACTTTTAATTTATTGAATTTGGTTTTCACCGTTCTTAGATAAACTGCAGAATGATTTGCTTCAGAGAGCTTTACGAAGTTTAGAACTATTCCATTTTACCTATTTGTGAAATATTACCCTGTTTGCAAATTTCATATTCTCAAACTGGCGGCCCACATTCTGAGTCTAGATCATGAAAACCTGAATCGCGGATCCTCCGAATCAACGGAAACCAGGTCGATAGAGGCGGAGGAGGCGGGATGAATTTTTCGAGCCATTCTTTCAGCCTGAGACGAACCATTCTTGTGAGGCACAAGGGATTTAGCAAAGGCTTAGCAGCACCTCTTCTGGCGTGTTTGCAGTGAAGTAAGATGGCAAGCCGATGAAGCTGCCCACGTACAGATAGGGATAGCCATGGTTGCTGGGCAGCCCGTAGCAGAAGAGAAAGAACCTGGCCTGTAAATGCTCTTTTTCAAAAAATAGAAAAATTGTAGCAAACTAAATATTTTTTTCGCAAAATGAGCCAAACTCCGAATGCGAGATCCTCCAAGTCCTCCGGCAGCTCCAGTGGCAGTCCAGTGACGAGATCCTTGACCTCGTAGCTGAGGCTGACCACCGGGATTGCTCCGAAACTGGCCGTTGACAGTGTGCAGCCTTTGGTTTAAAACTTCAATTTCGACTGAGACTATTTTTGGCGAAATATTGAAGTACCCGTGATAATTTTTACAGCCTACCAAGTTTTACACCCTGCCAAGTTGTTTGCCTCACGGCAAGTTTTAGACAACAGCTTCTTTTTGAGAAGCGCTGATAATTGTTCCACACATATTTACTGTTGGCAACTTCCCAAGCGGATTGACCAAATATCTGTTTCGCACAATGTGCACATACGGTGACTGTCTAATTTATTGGGCGGTTCACCATGGCAACCGCCAAAACAGAGACCCAAAGAGGAAGCAGCCAAGTCACCAGCATCACAACAAATTGCAAAGCGATGATTACTTTGGCTGAAATCTGCCAAAGCTTCGATCGCGCGCCCTTCAACGACAAGCCAGAGCTCATACTGCTTGCTCAAGGCAGCCTGATTTTGGGCCAGCGTTTGCCCAGTTGATGAGGATGGAAGGTCTGTAGATGTAGTCCAACGACGGCTTGGGGAGGCAGGCCTGGCCGAGGAAGTCTGGTCCGGAGGTTTGGGGGAGCGGGCTCTCTTCTGCCTTCACTACGACCATTTTTTCGGACAATGAAGCTAATTACAATCTACTCAAGTGTGAAAAATTACAATCTACTCAGGTGTGAATGCGAAAAAACTAAACACAGATCATTTTGTTTTGATATACTGCCCAGCTTCGAGCCACCCTCTTATGCAAGCGGATAATTGGCATTAAACCAACCAGAACATTGTTATCCACGGACGCTCCTCTGAAACGCAAGGCTTCGAGGCAAGATCACTAGTCCAGAAATTTTAGAAAAAAATTCCAGAACCCTCCTGCTGGACTCCGACGGCCCCCCAGAGGCAGCCTCGGCGGCCTCTTTGAAGCTGGCCTGGCAGTGTCGCGAGCTCCTGCAAAGATCGGCTCAGGGCGAGGCTGGAGCTCGAGCTGCCCTCCCGGAGCTGGCCAGGGCTTGGCTGAGATTGGTCGCTGGCAGGAGGGATGTCATTGAGAGATGTTGTTGATCTTGATAAATAGTGATTGGTGGTAAATTGGCATGGCTGGTGCAGTTTGGGGAGAAGGAGGCGGATGTCTGCTGGTGTACGGCCTGAACGACAAGGCAACGGCTGCCTTTACGCTCGGCTTCTTCGCCAAGGTGGGTTGGAGGTTGCGTTGGCAGCATTGAAATCGTTTTGTGCTCTCTATTGGTCTTATGAATTCCTACTCATAAATAATTGGCGAAACCCGACCGCAAAGTCCTAGTGAACTGATGGTTCATCTGGGGCCGATTCCATAAAAAGAGCCATGCGTCGATGGCGATGTCCCCAGAGACATTTTGCCTTTTGTCCACGGCGCCTGGAAGTCACCACAATTGATTCCAAAAAAAGCGCCATGTCCTCGATTCCATTGTTAGGGACACTGAGGAGACGACATGTTCTGTCGCAGCGCCATGTTTGCTTCAAAATGTCCTCCATTCCAAAAAATGTGCCATACTGGGCAAATCAAAATGGCGCCTTCCGTTGTCTTGTTCCCTCCCATCCTTCCTGCCACTCCCGTTCTTCCCTTCCCTCCCATCCTTCCCTTCTCTCCCATCCTTCCCTTCCCTCTCAACCTTCCCTTCCCAACCAAAAATGATGTCCCCAGTGCCATGTCTCCCCCTAGAGGCAGGGGACAAAAAGTGGCACTTTGGCGCCATTTCATGTCCCCAAAAAATGACGCCGGCGCCAATAATGGAATCGTGGACATGGCCAAATGGCGCCGAGAGACATGGATGTCCACCGGTGGACATGCCTGTGTCCCCGGCGCCATTTCATGGCGCCAATAATGGAATCGGCATTTTTGACGCCAGGGACAAAATGGCGCCGGGAGACATTTTTAACACACTGGCGCCATTTTGGCGCTAATAATGGAACCGGCCCTAGGCAGCAGTCTTGGTATTGCACTCTCTGCATTCCCCTTCCTTTTCTCAGTGCGCCTATGGCTCATGAAGAAACAGGATAACTTGCATTAGCAAGGCGGCTTCTCTTGTTCACATGAACACTAGAACGCCAGGCTTAGTACGAGCAGTACTAGAAATAGTCTTTGCCCATGCAAAAAGCATACGAGTATTGACCACTTCCTTTTTGCTTGACCTTTTTTCATTTATATCTGGTACCATCGGCAGGCCAAATGTGGGTCTCTTTTCTCCAAAATTTGCAATTGACTCGAGTAAAAAGTCAAGGAAATACATTTTATACTAGTGGAATCTGCTGCTTGGACAGTTGCATTTTGTTTTTGGCGCGCAGATCATTGTCTCTTTCCATGCGCGCCCAAAAACAAAATGCAGATGACGCAGCAGATTCCACTAGTATAAAATGTATTTCCTTGACTTTTTACTCGAGTCAATTGCAAATTTTGGAGAAAAGAGACCCACATTTGGCCTGCCGATGGTACCAGATATTTCTTCCACTTTTAATATAGTATAAAATGTATAAATACAAATTTTATAATGTTGGTTATATATTTAGCTAAGATTTTATTAGATAAATAAAAAAATAAAAAACAAAAACTTAAAAAAAAATTTTCAAATCGGAAATTACAATGCAAATCTATAGGCAAACATAAAAATTTTTGAGAAATTTTCTTAGATTTTGTTTAGGAGAATCGATTTTTGGGAAAATAGAGCTTTACATTAGGCCTTCCGATGATACCAGTTGTTTTCTCAACTTTAAACAGACAAAAATAAAAAAGAATGCTTGAGAAGGATACGAACCTGCCAGGATCATTCATCTGACCAATCGCGTACACCACTACACCACTGCGGCAAATGCCACCTTAGCCTAACTTCAGATTTATCAATAAATGACTATATGATAAAGCCCAGTGACCGGGGGCAGGGGGCGGGGGGATAAAATGAATACCTACTATCGTCCATTGAATAGATGCGGAGCAGAAGGAGCAGAAGGAGGAGAAGGAGGAGTTCGGACAAATGGTTTTTGGCATTTTTCATTGTTAAATAAATAGTTTTGGGCAAAAGTCAAAAGATAAACTATAGTCAATTCGATGTTGCTCTTTCCATTGCAAAAAGAATTAAAACGATTGGAGCTTTCTGTGACGAGCAGCAGCCTTATCAAAATTGAGATCTAGCAATAACCCCAAAAACGTACACCTAGGTCGAAAAGAGGGGCTTTGCGCTGACACTCCGCTTAAGCTCCGTTCGCGCCAGCCCAATTGAACAGCCTAGCAGTTAAGATAAGGGGCATTCAAGTGCGAAACATGGATGCAGGCAGTACCTTTGAATACGTCGGCTATTTGGAAGTCCAATGATGTCCAGGTTGTGCTTAGCACTGTGGCCTATTTTGCGGCACACAGCCGCTCTGCTGATGAAACTAGGTTCAGTTCACAGCTATCATTAGGTCTGTAAAAGTTAATTAGGCCACGTTTCCAGGCAAGCGCTGGAAATATTGAGCCAGTTGCTGGGAGCAAAAGGCGCCAGATGCACAGCTAAGACGCGATCGTCTCTGTGGTTGGCTTTCTACCTCCTTCACTGATCATCGCTAAGCGTAGGCGACCTATGCCAGGCTGTGCAAAGGCCGCCTAGGAACCTGGGAGAAGGCAGGGTATCCGGTGGCTAGCCTTCGAAAGGCTTACGAGGTTCCCAGCACTTCGCTGGTGGACGCGGCAGTTATTATTCAAAGTGCTTGGAGAGGTTCTGCTTCATATTTGTCTGCTTTTTAAGCATATTTCTAAATCAATCAGCGTGAATCTATATTCGTTGTTCAGCATAAATGTTCTTGAGGCCTCAAAACCAGGCGCAACTTGGCTGGTATGCGGAGGACAATGGAGGAAGCAAAGTTTCAGCAAGACCTTGAATCAGCCTACCAGGGTCCAAGTGCTGAAATCGATCGGTTGCCATTTATTGCGATGAATCTGAAAATCTAAAATCAACGCCCTGAACTAGGCTGGAAAAGCGTATCAGGACTTCGCAGCGTTTCCAGTCCTGTCAAGCCAAGCGCTTTGCTGCCATCAAGTCGCTTCCTTCACGTACATTCCATCTCAATATTTTCTCAGAGGCTCCTGCTGTACAGTCAGATGTTTCAATGACTTATTAAACAAATTCACATCCAATCAAGAGCAATCCATTTTCGACATCCTGATGCATCCTCCAACTCCATCCCGATGAACATTGAATAGTTCATTTTGTGAAAATCTCTGCCAAATGTCCTAAAATCGGTTAAGGTGAAGTATCAACTTTCCTGGAGTCCGAAGCAGGCTATTTCGCCACTCGCATCCAGGCTGGGTGGAGAGGATGCCTTGCTCGCCGTCAAGCTAGCCAACTGCGCCGACAGGCTTTAGAAGAGGCCGCCGCTCATAGGATTACTCGCTTCGTATCCGCTTTGCCTTTCCTCTGAACCTATTTCTCACTTAATTCTGCCTTAGCACGTCCTATCGTCTATTTCACACGCTCAGTCAAAGTTGTTCTTGTTTGAAACATCTTGATTTTAGGCTACCGGCTTCGCATAAATAGTAAATGTAGACTACATTATGTAGTGATTATAAAAAAATTTGCCCACATCCACTTTGCCTTTCTTCTTGACCTATTTTTGACTTAATTTTTCCATTATCTTTGCATTTAGGCCTGAAGCTCTTTGAACAGCAAAAGATAGATTGGTAATAAAGTAAGTGGCCTAGATCTGGATATTTTGGCACATGAAGGCTTTGCCAGTTCCGCCGTCTAACAATGGCCAGACGAAGACACCGGCGGCGATTGGCGGACTGGCCTGGACTCAACGACGCCCTACGAGCTCGTCTACAGGCTCAGATCCAAGGACATCTGCTGCAGTTGGTCCTTTCATTAATCATACAGCTGCGGATGGATTGATTGATCGTACTAAACTTCGTACTAAACTAAACTTTAGCATTCATCGTCCTTTCCAAAGACGTCTTGGCACCTTTCAGAGGCTCAGAGGAGGCGGTGGAACGAGGCGAGCTGGAAAGGAGACATTCTGAGGCACAGAGGCTCTGGCAAGCTCATGTTGCAATGCGAGGTGAAGGCTTGGAGGCTTACGAAAATCGCAAGCGTGAGCTGGCCTCCCTGCGCTCTAGGATGGCCGCAGTTCTCAGTTGGGAGTTTTTGCGCGGCCGACGGCCGCCTGCCGCGGAGGGCAGGGCAGTCAGAGCTCCGGAGGCCGGAGGGCATGGGTGCGGAGGCCCTGGAGCGTAGCCTAGCATGCGAAGCATGCTAGGCGAAGCGTAGGGGCCGTAGCACCCGTGCCCGGAGGCCGGAGGAGCTCTGGCGCCCTGCCCGAAGCGGCGGGCGGCCAAGGCCAGCTTAAGCAGTTACCCCATTTTTGCGTCCGTCTGTCCGCATATATATACACATATATATATATATATATATATATATACATATATATATATATAAATATATACATATATACACACACACACACACACACACACACACATATATATATATATATATATATATATATATATATATATATATATATATATGTGTGTGTCCCAGGCCCGTACTCCGCGGTTTTTCAACGAAATTGGCTGATTTTTTGCATGAAGGTCCGCCTAGGTGGTGCCTCGGGACCATTTTTGGTGCTTGGCGTAATTTTTTGAATTTCGCCCAAAACTCAATTTTTTGATGTTTCAAAGCACGAAAATTCATAAATCACTGGTTTTTCAACGAAATTGGCTGCTTTTTTGCATGAAAGTCCGCCTGGGTGGTATCTCCACGCCATTATTTGGGCTTGACGTAATTTTTCGATTTTTGCCCAAAACTCAATTTTTTGATGTTTCAAAGTACGAAAATTCATAAATCACTGGTTTTTCAACGAAATTGGCTGATTTTTGGCATGAAAGTCCGCCTGGGTGGTATCTCCATGCCATTATTAGGGCTTGACGTAATTTTTGGATTTTTGCCCAAAACTCAATTTTTTGATGTTTCAAAGTACGAAAATTCATAAATCACTGGTTTTTCAACGAAATTGCCTGATTTTTTGCAAGAAAGTGCGCCTAGGTGGTATCTCCAGGCCATTTTTTGGGCTTGACGTAATTTTTCGATTTTTGCCCAAAACTCAATTTTTTGATGTTTCAATGTACGAAAATTCATAAATGACTGGCCATAAATCACAAGTAAAATTTGGAAGAAATGAATTTGCAATTGGTAATACTCGTTCGTGTAGCTTAAGTGTTTGGCTTGGAAATGAGGCCGCGCATCTTGGCGCCAGCCGAGAACACCTTGTTCATTTTCCCATTTATTTCCATCAATCGATAAATGTGCAAAATAGGTGGTATTGACAATGATGGGCTGCAGATTTTCCAAAGTGGACGCGCAGATCGGAGTAGGAGGAGCTGGCTGGAGAAGTGGCATTGGAAGAGCAGGCATCACACAGACGGCAGTGCTGAAGCATAGAGAGGCCATGGCTCGCCTGGAGCGAACGCCATTGCAACAGCTGCTGGATGACATTTGATTGTTTTTTATTTGCTCCTTAACTTGGCTAACATGTCTTTCAATTGTCCACTGCCTGTTTTCCAGTGCTGCGCTCCTATGCAATGTGAAAGTGCTGTTGTTTTCGATTTCATCGAAAAAAGCACTCATCGTGATAAAAAAAATAAGGCGTAAAAGGTAGCGTCAATTATGTGCATAATGGACAGCAAACTGGCATCATTTCTGAACCAAAAAAGTATAAAAATATATTTAAGCCTAAAAGGAAGCTAAAAATGCGAATACAGTAAGGATCATAGAAGCGAACTCAATGATTAGTTCATGCATAGCCTAATGTTTGTCTTTGAAACACAATTGAACACAATTAGGGCCATTGCAACAGCTGCTGGATGGCATTTGATTTCTTTTTATTTGCTACTTAACTGGGCTAACAGGACTCTCTCCACAGTGCGCTGCTTACTCTAACAGCATGGGCAAAGGACTGGCAGCTGGCCATAGCACCAAATAAATGCACCAAGTACAGGTTAGGAGGAGGCGCCTGCCCTGTGTACACAGTCTCTGGCTGCTCTATCCCACTCGCGGCGACAGAGGGTGTTCAAGATTTGGGAGTCCTCTTTCAGCTGAGTCTCAATTTCCGCGCCCATATCACATCCATAACTAACAAAGCCAATTTCTCAATACACCTATTGAAAAAATGCCTCAATGCAGTCTCCCCCAAACTTCTCACCCATGCATTCATAACCTACATTCGCCCGTCCCTCGAATATGCCAGTCCAATTTGGTCACCCAGCACAAAAAGCCTCTCCGACGAGCTCAAGCGAGTTCAGCGTAGATTCACAAAGTTCATCTTTAGACGCTGTCGGATTGCCAATCCTCTAGGAGGCTACCGTGGGAGACTTGCTGAGCTAGGCCTAGAAACCCTTGCTGAGCGCAGGAGCAATGCTGACATCCTTCTTATCCAAAGGTGCTATAAAACTTGCCTCCTCTACTCAGAAAGCAGTGAAGCACCTTCTCAGGCACTCCAGGAGAGCTGGCACGGATGCCCCATTTTCTTCCCATTCCTAAACTCTGCACTGAGGGGCCGCCACCACTTTGTGGAGCAGGGCAGAGTGGGGGCGGGTGGACGGGAGTGCTGGCCGGTGCGGGCGGGGCAGCGATGGAGGAGCCTGCCAGCTGAGGTTGCTGGCGGCACGCGGAGGGCCCTCTTGACCTGGCTACGAGAACACCCACCCAATGCCTAGCCAACCCCACGAACGCCTCAAATTCTCCCTTTCAGAGCAGTGGTGCCCAAAAATTTTTTTTGGGCTTACCAATAATATAACGTATACGACAAAGCATTTACAGGAAATATAACGGAAACAGGGAAATATACCGTTTATTATATATTATATTTTCAGGTATATTATATTTAAACGTTATCCGTTATATAGACGTTATATTGCAGATCGTAAAAATATTTGCTACCGGAAAATATATTATATATTAGACGGTATATTATATTTAAACGTTATCCGTTATATTAGACGTTATATTGCAGATCGTAAAACGTATAAGGAACCGGAAAAAAAATTTTTTCACCACTTTTGTCACCATTTGTCAAATTTTGTCACCATTTTGTCACCACCACATTCTATACCCAGACTCTTAATGTTTCAAACCCCTCCCCCGCTGACCATGTTATAACATAGGCTGCTCAATACCCAGACTCTTAATGTTTCAAACCCCTTCCCGCTTGCTTTTTTTGAACCAAACCCTTGAGAAATTTTGGCTGACTCCCACAATCGCCCCCCCCCCCCAATGAGCCTGCGCCCCCCTCATGGCATTGTCCTCCCCCCCCCCAAATCTTCTAACCATGTTCAGATGCTCAAATCGGTAAGCATAGTATGTGTTAGCTATGTTTTACTATTTGGGGGGGGGACAATTGGAAAAGTTTTCATTTGGGGGGGGGGGGGGGACAATTGGAAAAGTTTTCATTTGGGGGGGGGGGGGGGACAATTGGAAAAGTTTTCATTTGGGGGGGGGGGGGGACAATTGGAATAGAAAAAAAGTAATTTTTGGTTAATCACAGTACTTTTTGGTTAATCGCAAGTAATTTGTGTTTAATCACCTTATGTATGGCGGTGGGGGGGCAAAAGCTTGGGGGGCGCAAACCCCATGGGAGGGATTGTGGGAGTCAGCCGAAATTTTTTATTTTTATAACCACTGCCCAGCAAGCAGTGGGGAGGGGTCGACCGAGGGGTCGACCGGGGGGGGGGGGGGTCAATAGAAATCTTCAAAATAAGAGTATAGGATTTTCGTTAAGCACTTACCGTAAAAGGTTGTACCGGAAAATATAATATAACTGAAAAAATGAAAAATCATTTGCGTACCGCCTAATATACAATATAACTGAAATTATATATGTTTTACGGGGCACCACTGTTTCAGAGCACCAGTGATGATGTTCTGTCTACTTCCTGTTCACACAGATGATCTAATAAAGAAAGAAAGAAAGAACATGGCTTTAAACGCCTATGGCGTTGATTGAACACTATTGGGGCATGCTTTACCTTTTCTCAGCAATGAGCAAATTCCGTCCGCCATCCCTTTACCTTTTTTCTATGGAAAAAACTCTGCCCGATCAGAATCGGTAGAGAAAGTGAAAATACACCCAGTGCTGAGAGCACTAGGCGTTTTCCAAAAGATATTCAGGGCTCTCAGCCGCTCTGGGTAGAGGGCGAGACTGGTTGTACCTGAATACGTTGGGTAATAACCGAGGAGGAAGGCGCGCCTTCCAGACTTACCCTTCCCCTCCTACATCCCTTCACTTAGTGAATACAGTAACCCTCGCTTTCTATCGATGTCGCCTGCTAGGGAACGATAAAGGTCAGCAGCAGCGACCCCTGGTGACATCGGCAAAATTTGGACTAGAGCCAAGGGAAAAAGGCCGACCATTAGGTGTCGCGGTGATCGGATGGCAGAGATGTCTTGGATGCGAGGGAGGCGGTAAATCAATGACAGGCGAAAATGTTGCGTCTACTTAGGCCTGCTCATCGCTTGCATTGCTTCTGGTATTTTGAGTTTTATCCTGAATCACTACCAGCCTCAGAAATCAAGGAAAGCACTTTCTCAAGCAGGCTAAAAATGCCGCGTGATCCTCTAGCCTCTTGTCGATGGGTGTCAAGCCGAGCTGTAATTGCTTGTAGCCATCAGCCAGAGCTAGATACAAAAAAAGAAAAAAAATGCAAACCGTATTCGGATGCGCCTCGCGAAAGTGCAGCCGAACGCAGACAGGGTCATAGTAGTGGCCGAACTCGCAGCTCTCCACAGGGCAGATGACCAGGGGTTTCTGGATGTGTTTCAGGTAGACGTGAGCGTTGCGCACTGATCGCTCCACCTCCTCCCCGCATTCGCGACAAACTGAAATCAATAACAGCGTTTTTAGAGTGTTTTTCAAAGAGGAGTTTTACCTGGCTCTGGACTGACTGCTGAAGAGGGGAGCAAAGGCCTGCGTTTGAACTCTTGCTGAAAAAAAAAATTATTTATAAGATGAAGGCAAAATGGCATAGAGGAAGACTTTGGGTTGAGTCTTCACAGTTGGTTGAGAATTGCGACTGTAGGACTTATTTACTGTAGATCGCGCCGGTTTAGCTGGTTCTGCTAATCTTTCCAAGTTTAAAGCCCAAATACAACCAAAGAAACGAACATCCAGTCTAGTCGGTGAAGAAACGAACTAGGATTGGGAGGCAGTTTAGCTTTTTTCTGCGGCTTTGCATCTGACTTCTGGCACTTAGACTTCTTCTCTGTGGCGCTGTTTTTTCTGTGGTTTTGATCTGTAGAGATTTAGCTTAGGCCAGCTGATTGGCAAGGAATCAAGATGTGAGGAACCTTTGAGGGGCTTCTTCTTAACGCGAGCGTTGAAAATGCGGCTGTCGACGGGCTGCTGCTGCCAGCGTTGGCGAATCTTCCTCCGATCGCGCAGTTCACGAGGACCGTTTGGCTCCTGTAAGAGGCAGAAGTTACCGTTTGTACAGAGCCAAATGAGGCTTTTGAAAAAGGCTGCTATTTTTCGACCAGGATAGATAGCAAGTACACAAAGTTAGAGGCAAACAATCTTACACCAACGTTTTGAATAGATTGAGGCGCAGTTTCGGCGCCGACCTTGTTCTCAGCAGGTGTTTCTAGTGAAGCGAGAGCTGACTGGTTCGTCTCTGTTTGAGTGGCCGCAGTAAGATCGCGACCCAACTCGTCTAATGCTCCCATGACAAGCTGAATGCTAACTAGTGAGGTTGTTAGCTAAAATAAATGTCATGGGCTTATCTAGCGATAGTATCAGATTATTGATAAGCTGCTCGCCAATAGGCGAATTGTTTTCGATAAATGCAGAGTACACTTTGAACTTCCAAGTCAAAACCTAATTGTACTTGGGCTGGCGCGAGCGAGCGTTAGCGAAGTGTCAGCGCCCAGCCCCTCTTTTCGACCCAGGTGTATGTTTTGAGGGTTATTGCTAGATCTTAAATTTGATAAGGCGGCTGCTCGTCACAGAAAGCTCCAATCGCTCTAATTTTTTCACCATTGGAAAGAGCAACATCGAATTGACTATAGTTTATCTTTTGAGTTTTGCACAAAACGATTGATTTTAAGGTGAAAAACACGAAAAACCATTTGTCCGAACTCCTCCTTCTTCTTCTTCTTCTTCTTCTTCTTCTCCTCCTCCGCATCTATTCAATGGACGATAGTAGGTATTCATTTCTTCCCCCATCAACCCCCCCTTCCTCGCCTCCCCGGCTCCCTGGGCCTTTATTTATAGGTCTTCAGTTTAGATTAGGATTCTGTGGCACAGTGGTGTAGTGGTGAAGGCGATAGAACTTTGGGAAAGAATTTAGCAGGTTTGATTCCTTCGCAGGCATGCATTTTATTTTTTTTCATTTAAAGATGAGAAAATAACTGGTGCCATCGGCAGGTCAAAAGTAAAGCTCTTTCATCCCAAAAATCGTTTGCCCTAAGTAGATGCCAAAAAATTACCAAAAATTTGTGATAATATAATATTGCAATGTATTTTTCATTTTGAATACGTTTCTTGCTATTTTTTAAAACACCCTTTTTTATTCTTTTTTATTGAAATAAATCACATTGAAGTAAAAAAACAACAGTAAAAACATTGTATTTATACATTTTACACTATATTAAAAGTAGAAGAAATATCTGGTACCATCGGCAAGCCAAATGTGAGTCTCTTTTCTCCAAAATTTGCAATTGCCTCGAGTAAAAAGTCAAGGAAATACAATTTCTAGTAGTGCAATCTGCTGCGTCATCTGCATTTTGTTTTTGGGCGCGCATGGAAAGAGACACTGAACTGCGCGCCAAAAACAAAATGCAACTGGCCAAGCAGCAGATTGCACTACTAGAAATTGTATTTCCTTGACTTTTTACTCGAGGCAATTGCAAATTTTGGAGAAAAGAGACTCACATTTGGCTTGCCGATGGTACCAGATATAGCTAGATTCGGGAAACTCGGAAAGCTTGAAAGAGGGCGCGGGATTTTCCTTGCAAGCGTTGACGCTTTTCTTGAGATTCGGATCATATCTGCTAATCTTATCATTTTCTCAGCCCTTTTCTCAGTCTGCTGGTCGTCAGAGCCACTCACAAACGTTTTCATTTTCTTGTTCTATCCCTATTTTATCAGCTCTGAAGCAATGAATGATAAGGCCAGAAGAAAAGGGATGGGGGAAAGGTTTAGCAGGGACTGTTGGCCTGCCACCGCCAGCCCAGCCCAGCCCAGCCTACTCTTCACCTTCCTTCAACTTTATCGAATCCAGCCATGCCATTATTTCTAGCCGCTTTAGCCTTAATATAACCAAGATGTAGGATAGGAAAAACTTCACAGCTCCAAGTTTCATTCATTTGGCTCTTCACATCGGCTTGAATTTTGATCTAATACTGCACACATGTCTCAGGGTCGGATTTAGGGAGGTGGGGGCTATGAAAAAACCGAAATTTCAGGAAGGGGAACTTTTGCAAACTTCGCGCCCAGAGGATTTTACAGATCTGATTTGTTAATTTCTTGGCCAAATTATTAGGCCTAAATTTATTTTTTTGGGGGGTATGTGCAAAAAATTGCAAATTTTATTTAAAAGTTGGTCACAATCTTTTTTGACATTTGACAAAAAGATAAAAAAACTTGGGCTTATAGCGCGCATTTGAAAAGGCACCATTGAAAAATTTCCCAGTTCCCCCAAGATCAATTGCCTTTGTCGTTGAGAATTTTGTCACAATTGCTTTTGCGGCTATTTTTCACTATCTGGTTTTTTTACTTTTTTCGAGTCACAAATGTTGCCCATGGCATCATATTTAATAAATTAAAACCCTCAAAATCCCTTCCAGTGATCGTCATTGATGCTGAAGCATTTAAAGAATCCGCTTCGTACTATTTCTTCGGTTGAAGCTTTATTCATAATTCCGACCCATGCGCCCCTAGAATACGAAAAAAATAACAAGACGCTGTTCAAATCTTACAGGAAGTAAACCTGCAGTCTAAACTGGTCTTCTGATGGAGAGAAATTTTGTCTTTCCGATTTCTACTTAGTCCACAAACTCCGCATGCGAATGGCAGGAGTTTGAAGCAGCAGAAAACATGACGTTCAAGGCTTTGCATTTTGCTGGAAAGTGTGCTAAACCAAAATTAGACAGCACAACTGAAACTGGACGGCTAGCCTACGTGGGACAATTGGCCAGATTTATTACTTGACCGCAGCGGAAACATTCTGCTGAAGTTCTATCTAATGGAATTACGAGCTCGGTCATTTTTTGAAATGTATTTCGTGGGGTCATTTCTATGGTTGTTGATTTGTCCTCAAAATTCAGCGGCTGTTCTTGGCAATCCAGAGTCTTAGGAGCTTTGGGTGCCTTGGCCTCCGTCTCAGAATCTGTCAAGATGCGATTCAAATCAGCAGAAGAGAGCTGTAGCCGTATGGTTTTGTGGTTCAAGAGAATGGCGTGCATGGCAGCTTCTGAAGGGGAAATGGCAGTGAAAGAACAGTTGGTGCAGTTCCATTTGGGAGCACTGCCCCAGCTGCCAAGGTGAACTCGACTTAGGTGAATTGAGCGGCTGCCAGATGATGACACGAGGAGGTGGCAAGAAGGACAGTTCATTTGATCCGTCCGGGGCCGATATTGATAGGCTAGAATTTTTGGTCGCTGCAATCCAAATACGCTCAAATTCCTTAGCTTGGCTTTGTGCGCATGACAAATTAATTTCTCTCAACAAGCCTTGCGGTTTTCGACAAAGAAAAAAATGTGCCACCATGAGTGTCTAATGTTGCAAAATAGAACAAACAAGCAAAAATTATTCGATGCAAATGGTATAATTGTAGCAAATTGTCGTAAAAGAATTTTCAAAGGGAGTATGCAGTGAAACAAGAATTTTGCAAGTCATCATTCCGTAAACCCTTTTGAGACTTTGATTGAATTTACAAAAAATATCAAAAAGACGGAAATTGAAGAACGAAATCTAGAGAAACGAAAACCCATTCAGTAAAAAATTATACAAAATTAGCAACATTGGTATAACTAAGACTGACAATGCAAGAAGAGTTCGAATTGCTAGTGAAACTTAAGGTTGATTCTTGGCACTTCCTTTTCCACCGTTTGGACCACCAGGTCCAACTGTTCTCCAACGCAGGGCACTGCAAGACTGCAGCTGAATTTTTAAAAATTTCCAAAAAAGACAGCATTGCCTTGGTGATCGTAGTTTGAGTGATGAATGAGTCCGTCCTTGCCCACTCCGATGTCCACGAAGGCCCCGAACGGCATCACATTCATCACCATCCCCGAAACCTCCCTCCCCACACTCAGATCGTTCAGGCTGAGGATCTGAGCCCGAAAAACCGACCCTTCGCGCTCTGCAAAGCACCATCCTCTCAAGGCCCGAAAGAAGCCCTGTTTCAGAAGGAGAGCACTGGAGCGAAGGTCGTAGGCCGGTGGACTGGTGAGGGCCGTCTTGAGCTGCTCTAGCTGGTACTTGCCCAGGCCCAGCTTCTGTCCAGCCTTCTCCCACTGCTCCTTCTGCAGGCTCTGGATGCGCGGACCGCCGATGTCCACCAGGAACATCCCCAGCTCCTCCAGCAGCCTGCAAATCCTGCCTTCTAAACCTCATCCCTCAACTCCCTTCTAGACACTGACTGATTCAATCTCATGCTGCCCAAGTGTCTTCTTGCTCCAACCCTCAGAACACCTTTGCTCACTCTTCCGTGGCTCCAGTTGCAATTAGGGAAGATTAGAAGACAGGACGAAAGACCGCCTGTCTCTCTGCTTGCGTCAGAATGGCAGAAACAAGCAAACCGAGCAGCCTCCGGGTAGTACTCGGGGTGGACGGCGGTGGCGTCCAGCACATTCCATTCGCCCTCCCCATCCTCTCGCGGCAGCACTCGCAGGAAACCGGCCGCCTGAGGACTTTCTGAGCTGAACAATTGTTATCTAGGAATTCGGAGCGGAGGCCTGCTGGAAGGATTTCTGGTCCAGGAAGGGCCGGAACTGCTCCCGGCCGAGAAACTGGCCGCCCAGCTTTTCTCTGAGGGCCAGGATGGCCGCCGCTTTGGCCTTGTTCAGTCCGCTCACCTGAAAACGGCCCTTGATGCTCGGACTGATTGTGCCAGAGTGCTAGAGATTAGGATACTCGTTGAAGAAGGTGGAGGGAGGCGGTGTTGAGGTTGACGCCGACCAAGCTCACGCACTCCTCCACCACCACGTCCAGCTTCCCGTCTAGCGACTCCTCTGGCACATCGTGCTGGTACATGCCGATGCCCAGGGCTCGCGGCGCCACCTATGCTTTTCTTCCATGCGCCCGTTTGCTTCAGGAAACTGCTCAGTGTTCACCTTGACCAGCTCCGCCAGGGGGTCCAGCAGTCGACGGCCACTGGACACTAGAAGTCAGATTCATTAGGAATTATTGCTCACCTAAGCGGATTGCCCAACAAACCGGCACTCAGATAGACGGGTTTGATATCAGGGAACTCATGGCGGGCTGCATCGCTGACGCTGTAGTCAGAGGATCCGTCCTCTCGTACAATGCTGCAGAATGCTGCTCGTTGGGGGACAATGAGGGTTGGTGTGTTGACAGGAGGGAGAATAGCCTGTAGGCTGTTCCAAGCTTGCGAATCTCGGGCAGGGCTAGGATGTGAAGGAGAAGCTGTTCAGCATGCCGACAGCCGCACCCATTGCCCAGCGCCACAAACTGCACGCCGTTCTCCAGCACCAGCCTCTGGATCACCTCCGCCGCCGGTCGCCCGCCCCTCGGCATCCAGTGGGGCAGGTAGCAACGGTCCTTCCACAGCAGCTTGTCTGTGCAATGCTCATCTCTGGCCTTGAAGGGAAGGAATGGGCTAGGTGGCACTGTCGGGGGCGAGGACGGCCAGTTTGAGCCCGTTGTCTTTGCCGGGGTCCACGGCTAGGACGTTTGCCGCCGTGTTCAGTCTGGGCTGGAGCAGAAGCTGGCGCAGGTTCTTGCCGAACTGCTCGCAGGCCTCCACCTCCGCCTCGGAGACCAGCCGCTCCCTGAGAGTAAATGCTGCCTTCCGCCACAATTTCTTGACTGCATATACTATCGGTGCATTTATTTTCACGATTTGGCTACGTCAGAATAAATGCACTGATAGTATATGAAATCAAGAAATTGAGGCGGAGGGCAAAAATTGTGGTGAAATCAGACCATAAGCCGGCGTTGATGAGAGGCAGGAGGTGCTCAGTGTAGGCGTCGTTGGCGGCGTCGATGAGGAGCTCTAGGGTGGAGGCGTGGAGGCGGGAGAAGAAGGCCTTTTCCATCAGGTGGTTCAGGGCAAATCGAGCCTCCCCGTTGTCCCCCAGCTTCACCTCCACTTCGAGCAGCCCTTCACCCTTGAAGCGATTCATGGCCATTACCTATAAACTTGCCTAATCAGTGCTCTGTTGCATCGAGGCTTTGTACCTACCGTGTGATGCTGGACATTTTCGATGGGGCGTCTGACGATGGTGCGCTTTTGGGGAAGGCTGGGATCTTGGGACACGGGGTCGGTGGACTGGGGAGGATTGCCTCCCGCGAAGGCTTGAAGATTCAGCTGCTTCTGCTTGTAGATCTTCGACCAGCACTTGTCCTTGGCCAGGCTGCTGAGCAGAGTGGCCTCATTCGTGCTCATCCTGCAGTCCAGAAGTCAGCCTTTTTTGGTGCGGATGCAGGCTGAAGGCCACGTCTGGTAGGCGAGCTCCAGGACGCTGGGCTCCCGAGCCATCTGGCTGGCCAGAATCGCCCGCACCCCGCCCTTCACTGTCCTCTCGTCTTCCAGGCCTGGCAATCCGTTCGCATTTCGACTCTCCAGATGTCTTTATGGCAAAATAGCAATCGTAGAAGCTTTTTAATCAGCCTAAGCGAGAAAAACTGCTACGATTGCTAATTGATTAGTTTTTTTTTTATCATCGGCGCCTTTTGATTGTTTAGCTCTTAGGTGTCCAACCTTTCTTGGCTGGCTGCACCCACTGGCTCCAATCTGGCAGGCTGCCTTGCAGCAAGGCTTCGGCCAGGGGCCCCAGACCCAGCGCCTTGGCCCTCTCCGCCTCCCCAACAACAATGAAGCGAAGGAAGTTGCTCGCTTATTCTATTTCAGCTAAGCCTTATTATTTTCCATCCTTCCGTCACAATCCGAGAACTTATAAAATAAACTAGTCACAAGAGTGAACCACTGTTTTCGAATTTACCACCCCATTTGCTTGTTCAAATTTTAAAAGCAAGCGGCGTTTGCGCAGTTCGTCATTGATCTGCCCAAAAAATATCGGCTGGCAAAAGCAGGAATGTCCCGCCCCCCCTAGAGGGGGGATACAACCAGTTATAATCTCCCCTACAGAGGGGGCCACAACCATGGTTGTATCCCCCCCTACAGAGGGGGCTACAACCACCCTGTACACTTTGTGCCCACCCCAATTTCGGATTTTCCCAAATCGTGGAACTGTGACATGTGTATTTTCTAAAAAATTGTTGCCAGAGAAACGTCAGTGTGGTGGGTAGAAATTTTTGATTGAATTTTTTCCAAAATATTTCCCCAAGAGATGCACCTCTGTGGTGCAAGGATCATAGTCGTCCTAGTCCTAGTTTAGTCTTAGTCTTAAATTGTTGTATTAGTTGTAAGAAATTGTAAGATTCGACAAAATCATATTTTGAAATTTTAATCGGAATATTAAAAATATGTGCTTGAATTCATAACAGATAAGGACTGGGTTTGACTTGCTTGTCTCTAGACATGAAGTATGCTAGAGCATTCCATCTTAAATGGCTCTTGACACAAAAGTTTTGAAACAAATTCCAACAAGCACACTGATGTTTCTCTGGCAATAATTTTTCAAAATACACATGTCACAGTTCCAGGATTCCGAAAAATTCGAAATTGGGATGGGAAACAAGTGTACAGGGTGGTTGTAGCCCCCTCTGTAGGGGGGGATACAACCATGGTTGTGGCCCCCTCTGTAGGGGGGGATACAACCAGGTTGTGGCCCCCCCTCTAGGGGAGATTATAACTGGTTGTATCCCCCCCTCTAGGGGGGCGGGACATGCCTCGGCAAAAGCGCTTCTCCCAAACAGTCCGAAAACAGGCCAAAAAAGCCATCAAATGCTTCAGCAAACAGTGCACCGTGGGAGGCAATGTCTCATCTGCCAATCTGACAATTCTCTTCGTCTGCTCCACCATGTAGCCTAGCTTTGTCCACTCTGTAGTTTCCACTATGTTCCAATTGCAATTGAAAAAGGCGTCTTCCCACTCTGCTGTTATCCAAATGCAATCTTGTTCCAGGAACTCTTGAATATTTCATCAATTTAACGATTTTAGACCCATTGCTTGATTAGTTCAACGTTTTCTGCTAGCTTATTTCTAGGCATTTCATAGGTTCATCGGCATTATGTTTATGTGGCTTTGGTCAAATCATGAGCCGGTAAATGCTTTTTGCCAGGCAAAAAAAAACGCATAAAGACCAACAAAATTCAACCAATGTAAGAAAGCAAAGCAGTAAAGCTTATTAATCCTCTGAGTCTGAATCTGTTCCAGAAGAACTGCTTCGTGGGCTTTTACCGGCTGTCTTCTTTCTCTTAGAACCTAGAACATCCGTTCTGAAGCAGAGATTCAAGTGCTCTTAGAGTAGGCTAGCCTCGCTTTGAAGTCCGGGCGAAAGTGACAGGCTCGATTGTTTCACCCCATACTTTGCTCGACTTCTTCCCGCCAAGCAGCTCGTCCAGACTCGCCAGTTTCCTGTAGATCTGGTTGTGGGATATTTTGGGATGTTGAGAAAATTTTGAACGAGGAGCTTAGTGAAGGTCGTTCTGCCAGCAGAAGTTTATCCAGCTTCTTCATTGGCTCGCGAAATAGACCGTCAGCTGGATATGCATAAAGTTTAAAATTCAATTATAGCATGAATAGGTGGACTTTTCAGGTGTGCGATGATTTGAGGCTGCCTTAGGAATTGACGAAAAGTGGCGGCTAATCGCTCGTCGCTCAGCAGAACTGCCTTCGTCCCAGCCATATTCGCGATGGCCAGAAAGGCCATAATTTTGAGAGCCTGTGTGCAATTTTTCTGCACTGAGGGAAAAGGAGATGTTGTGTGAACTTCGAGCTGTCTCTTGCTGTGGTTCCGATCCGTTGGATGGAAAAGAAAGCCACGGATGATATTGGGAGGCAGGTCCGGGCGGATGGCGAAAGGGTCCTGACGGCAGGTGACCATGGCGTAGATGAGGATGGCGAGGGCATCTTTGCCCCGCAGCGGGGCCTCTTCGGACGCCAGGCCGCGTAGGCAGGGTAAGCTGAGGAGGAGATGGCGGCCCAGAGCTGAGTCTCCGCTGCGCCAGCGAATCAGCACCCGCGCCACACGTGAAATCGCCATCCAGGCCTCAGGCGTTGCCTCAGGCCTTGTTTTCCAGAGGTGCGCCTTCAGCCTCGACTCCAGCTCCTCATCTCGCAACTCTGGCAGCACATAGTGCAAGTCCTATCATAATGCTTGTTTAATGCGAATGAAAGCGAGAAATAGGTACGAATAGCAGTCTTGCCGCAGACAGTGTTAGAAAATCATCGTGTTTTTCGAGTACGCGAAGCATGAAGACTCTGACTGCTGGTATAATGGCCGGATCTTTGGCCCATTCTCTCCGTAGCTGGTTCTGGGTGTGGGCAAAACTGCCCTTGAAGCCTCCGCATTGAATTCCGTGAAAAAGTATTTCCAATGCTCCCAGCGAAACTGTATTAATCTCGAGCTGAGGCAAAACTTCCTGAAAAGGGGCTCTCAGATTATGCATTCTGATCTGATCAATTAAGCTACTCGGCAGTAGTTGCTAAGGGCCACGAGGCCGACTTTTGCATCATGAGCTATGTCGAGGCACCGTTGAGGAAGCTTATTGCCATGGATTGTGGTCCGGAGCAGTTCATACCAGAGCCCGGCAAGTGTAATCTTTTCGTTCACTGTCAAATACCCAAATAGCACGAAACTGGGGTTTTGGGAAAGATGTAAGAAATTACTGGAAAGCTGGTCACACCTCTGAACAAGGCTGAGAAGAAGGTTTTGAAATGCAGTAGAGGCCAATGGATGAGCGTAGAAGCAGCGGATGGCATGGAGTAGTTGTAGAGCACGGGAATCGGAAAGTGTCCAATTTTTTACTTCCCTTTCCACTGTCGCCTCAACAACAGTTACTTTGATTGAGCACAAATAGAAACAAAATGCCAGCCTCCAGGGCCTGCCGAATTGCCTGTGATTTGGCAACGATTTGCCAGGCAGGTTCTTGGACGTCGATGGGGAGACGGCAGAAAATGGGCAGCAGATAGCCTCCACTTTCTTCTGACCGCAAAGCACCTTTCAAAGACCAGTTTTCACCCAAATTCCCTGTCAAGATGATGCAAAACTTTTGAAAGTGTTGAGGAAAAAGTGGTTTAGTTCCTTTGTCGAGAGATGGTCAGTTTGGCGGAGGCGGTTGTACCAGCAATTCTGGTTGGCGTAGGCCTCGTCACGGCTGGGCGGGCGAAGACAGCCAAGCTCATGCACTGCCTCTGATAAACGTCGATATTGGATATGGCTTTCCTCAATCCTCGGTTAGTTTCAATTGAACAGCAGTGCCTCATGGGAAGCGGAAGGGAACCGGTTTCTGGTAGTGGTCCTCATAGATGTAGAGCCATGGAAGCCTATTCCTGTCCAACTTTGCCCTGGCGGAGGCCAGAAGGGATAGCTGGCGAAAGGCCAGCGAAGGGTGGGGGGCGGAGAGGGGCTGTGCAGCGCTGAGCACGGAACGGGCACAGGTCAGCCAGTGCCCCAGCACCCGCTTCATCTT
This sequence comes from Ptycholaimellus sp. GST1_10, assembly GCA_030248095.1. Classification (NCBI taxonomy): domain Eukaryota; kingdom Metazoa; phylum Nematoda; class Chromadorea; order Chromadorida; family Chromadoridae; genus Ptycholaimellus; species Ptycholaimellus sp. GST1_10. The sequence goes on along the minus strand of JASANA010001496.1, from coordinate 35,576 downwards.
CGCCTGTCTCAAATCAGAGTCCAGTTTCTGAATTGTGGGAATGACATGGGCCAATTGTGCTAGATCCTCAAAAGACCTCCACGCTCGTCATTGATCACATAGAAGGCGGGAAATGCGTGCGCAGATTGCACTGCAGACTTCTGGCGGTGCCCACCTTTCACTTCAATCAAGTCAATACCAGTTACAATGGTGTATGGATAGTTGATCTGGTTTTTTACCCTTTTTTGTCAAAAATGTTTTCCAAATTGACATCACCGCTTTGCTACTGTTCATATAAATTCCTAAAATCATAAAGACAACTGGGGGTCACTGCTTTTATACTCTACTGCTTTTATTTTTCAATTATGGAAACATCGAGCATAGGACGAGCACAGGTGGTAATTTGCCAAGGTGGTAATTTTTAGCGAGCCCTGATTTGCCCCATTCTTTGTCCGAATCAATCTATGAAATGCCAAAGAAATCGGCCGTCGACCAACCAATGACCCAATGACAAGCCGATCTTGGGCTTTGGGTGTATTACCCCCCTTCCTGCTACTCTTTTCGGGAATTAGAGCTGGGCTTTTTTCACCTGTCAGAACACAAGAGGTAATGAGCACAAGCAGGAAAGAGGCCCAAAACGGAATACTGGTGGAACTTGGCATGAACGTGGCCTTGAAGAGAAGTTTGCGGAGAAAGAGCTTAGTAAATTTTAATCAGATTCGTTTTAGTTTTTTTTACGAAGAGCGCATATGGTGTTTCATCAGGATTGGAAAGAGCCCGCTGTTGTAGCGTTCACAATGGCCTGAAACCCTGTTTGATAATACGGCTGTCCTTGGTTTGATTAAATCTCAGTCTGGTAATTAACCAGTCAGCAATTAGAGTCGTTAAATTATTCAAAATTGTTCTTGGTTTGTCCAAAACTGTTCAAGTCGAAGTTTGCCTTTTAAAAGCCTTGTATTGTAGAAACGAAGAACCAGCGACTTCTGTGTGATAATATTTTGGTTTTTCTAGCAATGGCGCATAACGAACTCAAAACTTCTATTTTTCTCTTCCTAATGGCACAAAATAGCCAATGCGTCATCGAAAAGACCCAGAGGTTGTTGATGACAGCCTTCCTTGCACGAGGCTAGCATGACCTTTAGAGCCACACGACAGGAAATAGAAATTTACGACCATGAACAACAGCCTGCAAATGAGATTTTGCCTTAAAAGCCAATCTTTCATAAGCCTCAGCCTCACAATCGCTTTGACTCTAGATGCTGATCAAGATGCTCTCACTGCTAGCTCTGCTGCTGCTGGCTTCTGTCTATGGCTTCGAAAAGAGCGGTTGCCTCTAAGCTTCTTGTGCCGCCGGATTGGTGAAAGATGCAGAGCAAAAAACTTCAGTGGAAGAGGAGGCGGCGAAGTTGATGAAGAAAGAGACCGGCAGCAGCGCACTGTCCCACGTTTTGCTCGGCGCCGTGTATCCCTGCCTTCCTATTTCAATTTTTCAACTATTTTTAGCTTAGAAAATTCAGTAAATATGCTTCCAGCTAGATTTGTTTCTGGTTATGCGGCCAACCAGAGAAGGGCGGCATTTGGCAGGAATCCGATGCCTTCGCAAACGCAATACGAGCCTCCTGCGATATTTGAAAACAGACGTCGTCTCCTTCTTATTTTCATCGTTGTGGTTGGCTTTCCATTCCCCTTTCCATCTTGAAAACTTTTCACGCCCATGTTCAAGTCTTTTCTTTGGCTACGACATCATGATCAAAATAGACCAAAAAGGTGTCTACCTATGAGCAATAGGTTATTAGACTGGATGGCGTGCTCTACGCTCTGTCCCTTGCAAGCCTAAAAAGGCTGTTTTGCAGCGCTACTGTCGGGCACACCCAGAAGAGCCTCGTTGTCAAATCTTTGCAGCGATCAACGACAAGCTGGCTTTCAGTCTTCCTACCTGATACCCATTTTCTACACCTCCCAATATGCATTCATGTTTGTGTTGTGCGCTGTGTGTGTAGTGTAGTATGCGCCTTCTGGCTCTGGTTCTTATTTGTTCGTTTTCACACCTGTTTTGCATTGTTCCAATAAAGCACTGGCTTCGAAGATATTAGCTCTTTGTCTCACGTGGGCAGGGCTGCCAGTTTCGGAGACAGAAGCAAATGTTTTACTCTATGGAAAACACGAGTCGCAAATAAACACCGGAAAATGTATCAAAGTCTATTTTGCCTATTTCGGCAATATTTCCTCTATTCCAGGTAAATTTTTAATCTTTAGCGTAAAACCAAATGATCTATTTTGCGTTTTTAAGCTGACAAAATGAGGATTGCCAGTGCAGAAAAGGTAAAAATTCCACAAAAAGGCGGACATATTTTTTTAAAAACGGACATAATATTAATTAATAATCAAGTTCTTTGTTATAGTCTACTGCTTAATATTTTCATATTTTTGCAATTTAGTGTCGCTAGATTAGTACAAGGGAGAGGGAGATTACTGAGTCTCTGAAAACAGTAGCTGACTTTACGATGAGCGTGAGTTCAGTGCTGAAAAAGAAAATCTGAGGTAAATTTGGTGGAAGGGAATGAGGAAAGCATACAAGGTTGCCTACCACCAGTGCAAAGTCCAACTGATCTATTCGCTCTATTAATTTGTAGCATTTAAAAGCAGCAAGAAAAATAAGCAACAAATAAACAAATAAAGTGAAGTACGAATATTTCGTCCAAAAACGGCCATGCTTCTGCAGACGAAATCCAACTTTTGGCGTACGCAAACGCGCAAAACCATTATCGACGCCTCCGCGAACGCGGCAATGCATTTCCACACGGCCAGAAGACCACAGGCTGCTCCTCCACTGCAATCAAATCATGAAGGCTGCATGATTCTTAGGGGGCAAAAGCAGTCACCAAAAGCCTCTGGGGGCTGCAGCGCTGCAAAGGGGAGTCCGGCGAAGGAGAGGAGGCTGAAGGAGAGGCGACGGCTGGCTTTCACCATCAGCTCCTGCCCTGCAGCTGTCTGTCTCATCTGCTGCGTATGCCAAGGAAGGCCGCACAGTCGAGGCCGGGACGGATGAAGAGGTGCAGGTCGCTGGCGTGATCCTGTCGCACCAGTTCCAGGCTCGAAAGACGCTCCTAGCAACAACACATCCTCATAGAACTTTACTCTGAGATGTACCGGAGTTTATCGGTGAATGGAAACGAATTTGGGGTATTGTATACAATAGGTACATTTCGGCTGGGGTAACAAATCTGGCTTAGGCATACTGACTTACCATTACCCACACACCCTGCGCTAGCTCGTCCCCTAGTTGATACGGCTTTGACACAGTATATGACGAGTCAGCGCAGGGTGTGTGGGTAATGGTAAGTCAGTATACCTAAGACTAATTTGGTACCCCAGCCAAAATGTACCTATAGTATTCAATACCCCGAATTTGGGAGGCTCATTTTCGGAAGTGATCAAAAGCATGAAATGGACGAGCAAACCTCGATGCGGTCGGCAATGTTGGCAGAGGAGTAGCAGAGGAGGATCTCCGCTGCGGCAGCTCCCAGAGCTCTGCCTCTGCCAAGTTTGTCATTTGGAACAGAAAATTTTGATAAAATAAATGTTGCCTGAATCCTACGTTTTAGGCAACAGAAAGAAAAGGGGACGAAACTGGCATCCGGATCCAGTTGAAGGCAGAGAATACGAAGTTTCGGCAACGGCAGATCAGCCAAGCCCAGCTGGACAGAGTTCCGATGGACGCTGAGGACCAGACACTGAAGGTTGGCCTGGTTCTGTCAAATTGGGCAAAGTCAAAGGTCCGCAATGGCAACGAGCTGAAGGAAACTTTGAGACAGCTTGCAATGACGGGTCCGATTTTGGGCTCGCTGGTGTAGCTGTGACAAATGACGAGGTATCGGAGGCTGTCAGGGGTTATCGATGATAGGTTGCTGTGCGCCTCCCTTTGCACCCAATGCCTAGAAAACGAAGGGCAACCCTTCATTTGCCAAATCCAGGCGGCCTCTTGTTGCCGTCAAAGCAAAAAGGCTTAGAGAGAGCCAAGAACTGGGCTTACGTGTATCGGAGCAGCTCCAAGGACTGCAGCTTGGCACCGTTGCGAGCGAGGAATTTGCCAGCCTCAGCGGCGTTGCCCTCCTTGGCAGCCAGACAGCCTAAGCGGCCCAACTCCGTGTCCAGGTATCGATTGCTCAGAGTGAGGCTAAATAGCTAATCTATTGGTCAATAGGTCATTCATTGTTCCAAGGGGCTAGAACCGTTTGGTCCGGGCGAAGTTTCGCTCCAGCAGTCTCTGCCAGGTGCGACAGACGGGTCGGAGGTCCAGCTGCTCCCGACAGCTGAGCAGACGGAGGATCAGCCCCAGCTCATCGTCCGAAAGAGATTCCATGTCCGGAAAGGCGACAGAAAGAATACTTATTTCTCCAATTGACAAAAAATGCTCGAACAAAGATGAGCATTGCCTTGTCGAAGAGGCAGGAAAGAGGCCAGTTGGGCATTTTGCGCAAAATCTGCACGCAATCCTGCTGACGTCATATGGCTGTAGAGGCCATTCGAGACTGAAAGGCTTGAATGTTGATCAGGATAAAGCAAACGAAGGCAAATTAATGAACAAGGCAAATTAATTTCAACAAGGATTTATTCGTTAATTAGATTTTTAATGCTGAATCATTCATTTATTCGTCATTGATGATGCATTACATGTTTTTGCGCGGCCAAGGCCAGCTTAAGCAGTTACCCCATTTTTGTGTCCGTCTGTCCGCATATATATATATATATATATATATATATATATATATATATATATATATATATATATATATATATATATATATATATATATATATATATATAGTCTGTCCGGGGCCCGTACTCCGCGGTTTTTCAATGAAATTGGCTAATTTTTTGCATGAAGGTCCGCCTGGGTGGTATCTCCAGGCCATTTTTTGCGATTGACGTAATTTTTCGATTTTTGCCCAAAACTCAATTTTTTGATGTTTCAAAATACGAAAATTCATAAATCACTAGTTTTTCAATGAAATTAGCTGAATTTTGGCAGGTACGTCCGTCAAAGTAATATATTGAAGCTGGCAAAAGGAATTTTCGAAATATTTATTATATCTTGATTTATAAGCAAAAACCCAAAATCTTGATGTTTCAAAAATTTGAACATGCATAATTCCATTGTTTTTCAATGAAATCAGCTGATTTTTGGCAGGTACATCCATCAAAGTAATATCTTAAAGCTGGCAAAAGGATTTATTGAAATATTTATTTTATCTTTATTTATAGACAAAAACCCAAAATCTTGATGTTTCAAAAATTTGAACATGCATAAATCCATTGGTTTTCAATGAAATCAGCTAATTTTTGGCAGGTACGTATCAACCATGCGAATTGAAAAGTTTTGTAATGTAGCTAGTGGTTATTAGTTGTACTGGAACAAAGGCCGCGCATCTTGGCGATAGCCGATAATACCTTGTTTAAACATTCTTCTCTGTTTTGTTTTTCATACCAGCGCTTCATTTTCTCTTTTCTGTTTCTCTGACAATCTGGCTCCTCAATGCCCAAGTTTTTTAATTCTATTCATTACATGCTATCGATACTGTTGTTGCTAAGAAAGGTGTTTTTTGAAGTTGTCATTTGAATTTGAAATTGAGTTTTTGAATTTCGGAATACCTTAGAAACATTATTGTCGTTACATGCTACGATCGCTACTTACTTCTATCGCAGCCAGCTCCATAATGTTAGACAACAGACCCTAACTGTTTGAAAATGGACTACTGTTAGGTTAAATACTGCATTTTTTGTTTTCCTTATAATCGGACAAAATATGGCCCAAGGCCAAAAATCTTTGCGATATTCGAAAAGCTTTGCCATTTGCTAACAGCAAAGGAGTGAAAACAGAGCCAGACACAGTAGAGCAGCACATACATGTGAGTCCTGCTTATTATTGTGAATGTTGCTCCATAGGGCCCGAAGATTTTTAGGCCCTGCTCCTGAGATTAGAGGTCCTCCGACAATGGTCCAGCGGATTTTAGGCACGGGCGTTGCCGTCGCTGCTCTTCGTTTCGAAGTTCTGCAGGCCTCTGGGAGCATAGACTCTAATCCGAACTGCAACTTCAATGTTAGCAGTCTACTTCATTGGGCTTTTGCTAGCGGAGCGCTAACGGAGCGGTAGCGTATTACCCAGCAACACAACTAATAGCAGTTTTCTTGAGAAACAACATGCCAAAAGTGCGTCCAAATTATCTAGTTATCACAACACAATTTGCGTCCTTGAATTGTTTGAATATTTTAAAAAATTAGTTTTTTGTGTCACCAATTGCAAAATGTTAACATGGTGTTTAAAAAAACAATGGAAATACATTCGTTTGGAAAGAAATAAAAAAAAAATGTCAGATGAAATTGACCAAAAATTGATTTTTACATCACCCAAGGTCAAAAATTTAGATGTTACAAAATATGGCTATTTCTCAGGAACCAAGCCTAATTTTGGGCCAGGTTTTCTTGGGTTGAAATCAAAACTAAATGGACCAAAACCATAACGAGTTCTAACTCAAACCTTCGATTTACGGGAAGTGGAATCTACAAGGCTTTTCAATTCTCTCCCAAACTGCCTCTTAATGCTTGTTGTTTCTCGCACAGGCGCTGTTATTGAGGCTCTAAGGCTGAGGGCCTTGCAGAAGTTTGGAAGTGAAGCTGAGGAACTAGCGTAGGGAGAAGGGAGCGTACCGATGACACTGTGTTCCGGGCAGAAGCTATTCTCTTCTGCCCAAAACCGCGCATAAAGGAAACCGCCGTCGGATCCTCTGGGCACCTTGCCTTCAGCAGCGGCGTTTGACATTCCATTTGACAGCTCAGCTGCCTGCAAGCATCACAGGTTATCGTGGTTTACCGGGGGGGAGGGGGGTAGGAAGTCTTCGTAGTAAAGTGTTCCATTAATTACTGGCCAACCGTTGGGTCAAAATTGATGAAAATTGGTCAGAAGATGGCGCTAACACTCTAGTTTATTGTGCTAAGTTCGCGTTACAAAATATTGATATGTGCTTAAATGGCAGACTATTCACTAAAGGTACCCAAAAGTCAGGTTTGCAATTTAAAGTTTTTTCAAAAAAATTGTATTAGTTTTTTGCATTTGGTTTTTTCACTGCAGAAAATACACAAATTGGTCAGCATCTAGCAACTACAATAATTTAAGTTGTACTAAATTATTTCTGCTAAAACTATATCATTTCAACTAGTATTTCTAATTTTCTTTGTGACATTGGATTCTGTGATGCAGCTGGAAAACTCCAGTCAAGCAGGCTCTGCAAAGTTCATTAGCCACCATTGCTAGCCACCAAACTTCAAATCCACATGTTTTGTAACTTCATTGCAATTTTAATTGGTACTTTAGTCAACTGCTAGCAAAAATGGAGGCAATTTAATGTAATATTGGTTCGTTAGAAGAAAAAAGGGTTTATATGAAAAAAACCGCAAATTACGAACCTGTTTTTTGGGTACTTTCAGTTAATCGTCTGCCATTTGAGCACAGATTAATGTTTTGTAACGCGGATTTAACACAATAAACTAGAGTGTTAGAGCCAACTTCTGACCAATTTTAATCAATTTTGACCCAACGGTTGGCCATTAATTAATGAAAGATTTTACTACGAAGACTTCCTAACCCCCCGGTAACTACGCCTAAGCATCATATAGAAGGATAAAAGTCTGGCTGCGCTGCGACAAAAAAGGGATTCTGCTCATTCCGCTCACCCTCATTTTTCTCAGCTGTTACTCTGTCGAAATGATGATTCAAATGATGATTCAGCTGTTGATTCAAATAATCTTCGGTACTTCGGCAAATTTGAGACATGATGATTTTTTAAAAGCGCTTTTTAAAATGTAAGAACCAATTTTGAAGCCAGATAAGACAAATTTTTCAACAAATGAATTGCTAGATCTCATTGCTGAAACTCAGCCTCTGACTGCCCTGACCTCCGAATATATGAAGCAGGCTTTTTGAGAATAGCCCTTTCACACCACTGGAGGCACACAAGCATGGAGGCACCCGCAGAGGTTGGCGAGTAGCTGTGAGTGGCGATCGCGGTCCAACTGCGTCCCGCTGCACTTAGGTCCACAGACGGCGCCCACCTGAAGATGCCCTCAGTTGCTCTCGGCTGGCCGGAGATTGGACTGGGGCCAGCCTCGTCGCGAGTTTTGTTGTAGCAGGGCCCGTGCCGCTTCAGCTCCTCGTACTTCTCCAGGCAGAGATAGTCCGTTGAAGAATGGCTCTGCATTGGCTCTGCATGGCTCTGCCCCAATTGATCCCGTTTTAATGTAGTTTAAGAAAAAGTTGAAATTCTTTTATCAGAAATGAAATTAAAATAGTTGACTTAGAAGAGCCAGTGTCAACCATGGGAGGAACATTTTGCTTAGGCACAAGTATGATGCCCAATGTGAGCATAGGCGTTGGTCCAAAAACCTTGGCCATTAGTAGTGTGACAGAGGTCGTTGGACAGGCGTCCATACAGCTGCGATACTTCCGATAGCTCCCGCAAACCGCCACCGCGCCGGCCAGCTGAAGCTTGTTGAACACAAGATCGGACTCCGGCGCAGTTTTCGTGGACTCCTTACAATCAGCCTTTTTGGCAGTAATTCCCGTCTTCCGTTGGAAACCGAGTTGAGCAGGCAGTCCACGGGGCAGTCTGCCGCACTGCGCTTGACACGAGGCAACAGGGCTTCGCCGGCTGACCCGGCCTGATGGAGCAAGGACTGGGCCTTGCCGGGGAGGGTCAGTGCGAGGAGAAGGAAGAGCATGCCCGCTTCAGTGGCTGAGAAGTGACAGGACTGAGCTGAAAGTCCAAGTGATCAATAGGCACTGCACCCAGAGGCTATAAACGGACAATGCTTAGTTCAACCGGTTGTCTGACTATTCTCTACCTGTTCTTCGAATTCGAATGTAAAAACAAATTCGATGAATCGCGTCATTTGAATTGCTTTTCTCATTGCTCGCCACTGTTTGCGCACTGTTCAACACTGACTCACTGCTCGTCATTCGTTTAAAGCTCTTTTGGCGAATCCAGCATTTTCTTTATCAGCCAAAGGCCGTAAACCAAGGAAGGTCTAAGCCGTAAGCCTACAGAAATGCGCTCTGCCCTTGGCCCTCCCTAGGCCCTCTTGCTTGAGTTCATACGAATCGCCAGCACAAATCGCCACCAATCGCCAGCCAGCCCAGCTGGAGCGAGAATGTTGTAGTGGCAGTTTATAAGAGAAAGCCTTTCATCTCAATTTCACTGGTGCACAATGGGCATTTTAAAGGTTCAAACGTCGTTTGCAAAGTTTGCGTCAATTTTGCTAGATTCAGGGCTTCGCAAATCGCTTTCGTTTATTTACTTTGATGGATAGTCAGTGAGCTTTTTGACTATTAAAAAAAGCGTCTGCTTGGTGAAAAAGGCGTCTGCTGGCAATGTACGATTAATTTTAGCGCTTAGATACTCTGACCCTTTACATCACACCATATTATTGCGTCTGTCATGGACGGATTAAAATTTTTTCGCATTATTCTCCAATTTCTGCTCATCAAATCAAACTTGGCTGGTAATGCTCTTAATCAAAAATAATATAAGCCATTTTTTCATAAATAATTCCAAGATTTTAGCATCAGATGTTCACCAATGCAATTCAATGAATTGGTTAGTATCATGTTTGGTGGCCGAGGAGTGCGCAAACTACGGAGTTGAAGACTGTCTTCATGACGCATATGAGTTCCAGCTCAACAGCATCACGATCTCTTTTTTCACATTTTCTTCATGTTAATGGTTTTTTTCGATCATTTTAAATGATTTAAAATTCATCTATAGAAAATTCAGCTCAGCGGACGCACCTGCCAGGCATGGTCGACTCAAAACCCGCACTATCAATAATGTGGCCCTCCTCTCGGCAACGACTCACAATCATATGGTTTGTTCCTCTCTATTCACACCAGGTTCCTATAAAGCAATCTCCAAAATTGAAGCCCTATTTTGTGCTCCGCAAGGCTGAGCAAAAACATTTCCTAACTGGATAAAAATATTGGCAGTAGATTCCACTGCCGGAAGAAATACGCAAAAAGCTCAGACCGCCAAAAACATAATCATAGAATATCTGATACCATCGGCAGGCCAAATGTGGGACTCTTTTCTCCAAAATTTGCAGTTGCCTGGAGTAAAAAGTCAAGGAAATACATTTTCTACTAGTGGAATCTGCTGCTTGGACAATTGCATTTTGTTTTTGGCGCGCAGTTCAGTGTCTCTTTCCATGCGCGCCCAAAACAAAATGCAGATGACGCAGCAGATTCCACTAGTAGAAAATGTATTTCCTTGACTTTTTACTCCAGGCAACTGCAAATTTTGGAGAAAAGAGTCCCACATTTGGCCTGCCGATGGTATCAGATATTTCTTCCACTTTTAATATAGCATAAAATGTATAAATACAAATTTTATATTGTTGGTTATATATTTAGTCAAAACTTTATTCGATATATAAAAAAAGAAAAAATGTGTAAAAAATTTAATGAAAAGAAAATATTCGAAAATGAATAATACAATGCAAACTTGCTGTCAAACAAAAAAAATTTTGTGAAATTTTCTTAACTTACGCTTAGTGCACTCGATTTTTGGGAGAAAAGAGCTTTACTTTTGGCCTGGCGATGGTACCAGTTGTTTTCTCAACTTTAAATACTCAAAAATAAAAATGAAAGAGTGAAATGAATTCGAACCTACCAGTTTCATCCATCTACTCCATCACTTACACCACTATACCACTGGTGCATGTGACTCCTTAGTTTAACTGAAGAGCTATGAAGAAATAAATACATGAGGCCAAGGGACTCGGGGAATGGGGGTGTGGGGAAGAAATGAATACCTACTATCGTCCATTGAATAGATGCGGAGAAGAAGGAGAATAAGGAAAAGAAGAAGAAGAAGGAGTTCGGACAATTGGTTTTGAGTGATTTTCTCCAGCATTCTGATACTTTTTGGCGATTTTTCGCGAGTTCTGGTTAAATCGACACTGTTCTTTCCAATGCAAAAAGAATCAGAAAGATTGAAGCTTCCTGTGAGGAGCTAGAGCCTTATCAAAATTGAGATCTAGCAATAACCCCCAAAACATACACCTAGGTCGAAAAGAGGGGCTGGGCGCTGACGGTTCGCCTTGCTCCCTCGCGCCAGCCCAATACTCACCAAAGTAGAGGGCCGTATGCGATTGATAACAATCTCAAAGATCGCTAGCTGATGAAAGGTTTGCCATGAACATGGTGAGCATTGAATGAGCAGGCAACGGCTGTCGCAATCCTCAGCTCACCGGATGCACTGAGCCGGCGCCCTGGTGCTACACCGTGGACAGGCGCGTTCGTTGGGAATTCTGCTTCCCACCTTGTCAACGCCAGAGTCCACTGCGCCTTCACGGTCGTTTGGCCACCGGCAAACGCCTGCCGCCGCCCACCCACAGCTTCCGGTTGGCCCACCCTTCCACTCATTCATTCCCCCACTGCTCCACTGTTGCCAGGACTGTGAGCAGCGGCAGTCAATTGGCCTGCATCATGGCCTGCATGCAGGATGGGCTCTGCCTGTCGGCAGAATGGGATGGTGGCCAGTCCTGCCGTCTGTTCCAGTTTCGTCTTCAGGCTATTGATCTGCTGGATGCTGAAGCTGGCTTTCTGGTCATTTATTGAACGGCTTTTGGATGGCTTGTCAATGATATTCTCCACCAGTATTGCTTCTATCTAGCCCTTTCTTCTCTGTATCCGACCTCCCAATCCACTGCGCCCCAGCTGAAGTCAATTTCGCCTTAGGTTGAGGAAAAAAAGCAATGTGAAGGGCATTAATACAATAATACTCGCCTCGGGCAACACCTCCTGCCTCTGCCACTCTTCTCCCATCACCAGCACATTAGCCTAACAAAATTCACGGTTCATCTAATCAGACAAGGTAATAGTGGCCATCGCCGCGTAGCCAGCTTTTGAATACGTTTTGTGCGTCACATTTCATCATGCATCGTCTCCCTCATCGTCATTCTCACTTAAAGGCAGAATACCCGAAAATGCACCATCTCCAATCGAGCTCTTATTTTTTTTGTGGGTACAGGGCACATAGTTAGTGAGGCAAGGATATTTAGTTTTTCCTGTTTTGACCAAAATTTTTGAGAAAAAAAATCCCAAAAATCACACGGTATAGGGGTTGCAAAATTGAGTTAGAAAAAAATTCGCCAAAAATCGGAGAATGCCCTGCTAAGGCCTGCCAAGCCAATATAAGTGAAATAGGTTGAGATCGAAATTTCGGCATGTTTAAACTTTATAACGTGGCGTGGCGTGGCCCAAAATGTGACTGCTGCCTACATTGTGACATACTCAGAAGGTTGATGTTTCAATGCATTTCCTTATAAGGCCCATTCGATTCGTTTGGTTTGATCAGTTAAAGGGGTCTAGGACAGGATTGCCACTGACAATATTGCCCCAGACGGGATTGCCCCAGACATGATTGCACCGGACTCGATTGCCACCGGACTGGATTGCCACCGGACTGGATTGCCACCGGACAGGATTGCCCCGGACTGTATTGCCACCAAATTTGAATTTCCTTTATTTTTTACTGTTTTAGGTTTCTTTAAACAGTTTTTATTACTTTTGATCTTATTTTGATCCATGCCTTTCATGCCTTTGATATTATGAGGCGTTTATGCTCCTTGATAACCTTTTTGTGTAAATTTAACATCAATAGCAAATTCTGTATCAAATTTTATCTGGTACAATCGGCAAGCCAAAAACAAGTATATGGCGCAGAGCGCAAAAGGTGACCGCGGAGCTCTCAACATACCACATTTATCAACCTTTCTACCCAAAAAAGTAATGTTTCAAATGCTCTGGGACCGGTTCCACCCCTCCAGATCTTCCTAAAATGTTAATACCTTTTCAGCAAAAAAAAGTTTGTCCAAATCCATTGAGAATTCACCATTTCTCAACACACCCCATTTTTCAAACTTTCTACCCAAAAAAGTAATGTTTCAAATGCCCTGGGACCGTTTCCACCCCTCCAGATCTTCCTAAAATATTATTACCTTTTAGTGAAAAAAAAATTTGTCAAAATCCGTTGAGAATTGAGCATTTTACAGCATACCCCATTTTTCAACCTTTCTACCCAAAAAAGTTATGTTTCAAATGCTCGGAAACCGGTTCCACCCCTCCAGATCTTCCTAAAATAGCATTACCTTTCAGGAAAAAAAAGTTTGTCCCAATCCGTTGAGAATTCGCCCGTGGACAGCATTTCCAGATACCTATATATATATATACTAGTAATATTGGTCAGTGGCCGCGCTCCGCGCGGCCACCTTTATAATAAAACCAACAAATAAGAAAAATAAAAAAGTAATCTGACACACCACAGCAAAGATAAAAGAAACGTTTGAGAGCATAAAAATAAGAAGTTATTTGACCATGTCATTCAGGCAGTATTTCAAACTTGATACAACATTAATCAGTGGTTCTATCACCCATTGAAAACCAAAAACATGTATTTAACTAAAAGTTAAAATAATACAAACCATGCCAAAATTAACCTTCATGAGGTTACATTTCGTGGTTTCGTTGCCATGAGTTCTAAAAGGAATTACTTAATGCATCCTAATCACATCAGGCTCCTGGGTAGGCCAAAAATCAAAAAATTGTCATCAGTCAATCCATTTATTTTCAAATATTTTATTAAAAACTTTGATAACTAACAAACGGAATTAAGACAGAATTGTTGTAGCTGCAACTGAAAAAAAAATTCAACCAAAAAAGTTAAAAAATGGAGGAGCTATGATGTTTCAAAGTCAAAAAATACTCAAAAATGGCAAAAATGCGAATGTTTTTGATTATTTCATGTCTTTAACATTTCCCATGCATGGATAACCCCAAAAAATATTGAATAATTCGTCGAGACTGATTCATAGAGCTATCACATGTCAGGATAAGTAAAGAATCCAGGGAGCCCCGAGACCCCTCCCAAAATGACATCACGCGTATTATATAAGATATATATAAATATATATACTAGTAATATTGGTCAGTGGCCGCGCTTCGCACGGCCACCTTTTGGTGCATCGTTTGGTGCACAATCATGCATTACACCATTGAACCAGGAACGAACTGCATGCTAATTCATATCAAGCTTCTCATCCATTTTAATGCCAATTTTGTAGTCTTTCTATATTTCTTGAACCAGTCCAAGGTATAGGCCATAAGTACAGGTAGGCTTACGTCTATTGCTCAATGAACATCAACCACAATCAAATTAATGATTGACTTAGTCCAGCCTATCATGTTTGCAGTCCAGAGATAAACTTATCGCCACAAGCAGTGGATGTCAGCTCTGCAAACAAATATTTCCCATATAAGTGCCTTGAAACATCTGGTCACCAAGTAGGGCCCAAATCGTGAAAATTGACTTTACTCAATGATTTTTTTTGCAACAAGAGTTTTAGTAAAATGAAAAAGTAATTTGATGGTCTTAAAAAGAATTATTTAGGCTTGAATATAAAAAAAATTCGCCAAGAAAAGTCAAAAATTGAATGAGCTAGAGCATAGTAAAGTTTAAAAAGATCCAAAAATGGCAAAAATCGACACGTTTTCAATCATAATTCATTATTAAGGAAAAACCGCGAGGATGAGAAAATATATTTTGTTAAACTCGCTGAGATCTATCCAAAATGCTATCATATGCCTGGATACACTTTGAAACCATTCTGCACCGAGGCCATCCCGAAAATGGCATCACCCGTATATAATGAGATATATATATATATATATATATATATATATATATATATATATATATATATATATATATATATATATATATATATATATATATATATATATATATATATATATATAACATGGGCTGGCGCGAACGTAGCTTTAGCGGAGTGTCAGCGCCCAGCCCCTCTTTTCGACCCAGGTGTATGTTTTGAGGGTTATTGCTAGATCTTAATTTTGATAAGGCTGCTGCTCGTCACAGAAAGCTTCAATTGCTTTAATTATTTTTGCAATGGAAAGAGCAACATCGAATTGACTATAGTTTATCTTTTGACTTTTGCAAAAAACTATTTGTTTTACTATGAAAAATGCAAAAAACCATTTGTCCGAACTCCTCCTCCTCCTTCTCCTTCTTCTTCTTCTTCTTCTCCGCATCTATTCAATGGACGATAGTAGGTATTCATTTATTCCCCCACCACCCTTCCCCGGGTCCCTGGGCCTCATGTATTGAGTTCTTCAGTTAATCTAAGTAGCCATATGCACCAGTGGTGTAGTGGTGTAAGCGATTGGGCAGATGGACAAAATTGGAAGGTTCGAATCCTTGACAGGCATTCATTTTTATTTTGTGTATTAAAGTTGGGAAAACAACTGGTACCATCGCCAGGCCAAAAATAAAACTATTTTATGCCAAAAATCGATTGACCTAAGTGTAAGTCAAGAAAATTTCGCAAAAAAAGTTGCCAATAAGTTTGTATTGTATATTTTTCAATTTTAATTTTTTTTGCTATATTTTTTGAACAAGTTTTTTATTTATTATTCTTTATATATCGATTAAAATATAAATTAAAATATAACCAACAATATAAAATTAGTATTTATACATTTTATAATATATTAAAAGTGGAAGAAATATCTGGTACCATCGGCAGGCCAAATGTGGGACTCTTTTCTCCAAATTTTGCAATTGCCTCGAGCAAAAAGTCAAGGAAATACATCTACTACTAGTGGAATCTGCTGCATCATCTGCATTTTGTTTTTGGGCGTGCATGGAAAGAGACACTGAACTGCGCGCCAAAAACAAAATGCAACTGTCCAAGCAGCAGATTCCACTAGTAGTAGATGTATTTCCTTGACTTTTTGCTCGAGGCAATTGCAAAATTTGGAGAAAAGAGTCCCACATTTGGCCTGCCGATGGTACCAGATATATATATATCGGGAAATCCTTCGGGCCGCTCCGCGGTCAATAAGTAAATCTGCTGGAATCTGCTGCAACATCTGCATTTTGTTTTTGGGCACACATTTTGAACTGTGCACCCAAAGCAAAATGCAACTGTCCAAGCAGCAGATTCCAGTAGTAGTAATTTTATTTCTTTGACTTTTCATTCTGGGCATTTTCAATTTTGGGAGAAATGAGGCTTATGGTTGGCTTGTCGATAGCACCAGATATACTTTGCTGCAGAATTTGATATTGATGTTAATTTTACACAAAAAGGGTAACAAGGAGCATAAACGCATTGAAAAGCATGGAGTAAAATAAAGTCAAAATTAATAAAAACTGTTTAAAGAAGCCTAAAACAATTAAAAAAAAAGGAAATTCAAATTTGGTGGCAATCCAGTCCGGTGGCAATCCTGTCCGGTGGCAATCCTGTCCGGTGGCAATCCAGTCCAGTGGCAATCCTGTCCGGTGGCAATCCAGTCTGGTGGCAATCCAGTCCGGTGGCAATCCTGTCCGGGGCAATCCAGTCCGGTGCAATATTGTCAGTGGCAATCCTGTCCGCAACCCCAGTTAAAGAGCCTTAATTTAGTTAAAAGAATTGTCTGCTGATGGCGAAAAATTGCATGCTGCTATTGTTAGTCCTTGTGAAACATCCCCACTACTTTTCCCTGCTCCCACTGGCTTCTACACCGATTTTTAGCCAGCTCTATAACTGGATGATGAGCCCGACCCATTCTAACACATCACCCATTCTTACCCACTCAGCCGATATTTCAATCATCACTCTTTACATCAATCAATGCTGCATCTTGTTTGATTGTTTCAGAGCTTATTTTTGACGATTAAAATTACCAACTTTGAAGTGGCATGGCTAGGACTCAGGGCGGTATTGAGCCAAACCAATTATCCTTGCCCCTTAGTTAAACAAACCTCTTTCCAGCCAGCACTAGAAAACGGAATTTAAAGACACTGCATTTTCGTACACTGTGCCTTTAAGAGAGCTTTATTGAGAGGTTCAAAAGTTGGTTGCACAAAAGTTGGTTTTTATCCCCCTTTTTTATATTTTTTTTCGAAACTAGACATAATTCTAAGACTTTTGGTGGCCTGTGAATGCTCAAAACCTGAAATTCGATTTTTGGCAAAATTTTAAACTTTCAAAAATGACCGAAATTTTAACCGCATATAACTCATTTTCTTCTCAACCATTTTAATGATTCTACCACCATTCGAACCGTCTTGACGAGAAGAATATTTTGTTTTTTTTCTACGATCAAGTGCGGCTGAACTATTTGCAAAAAACCGATTTTCCATTTTTCAAAATCTTAAAAATTTTTCAATTTCAATATCAAAACTCAATTTTGCGACAACGGCACCCAGATTTTCTTAAAAATCAGATAATTTTACCTATATGGACCAACACATAACTTTGTAGACCCTGCACCACGAGAGATATTTGAGGTCAAAAATGCGAACTCACATTATGGCCCTATGTTATAGCATAGGCAAAAAATTACCAAAAATTTTATTATTTCAAAACTGCCTTTTTTGCCCTGAAAAAATTAAAGAGAATTGTATCCGTCTTGCTATGTGGTTTTTAACATCAGATCTAACGCTTGAGCAGGAAAACTTTGACATTGTTTTCTCCTATGCTTTAACATAGGCAGTGTTGTAGGATAGGGAAAAACAATGTCAAAAATCACACATGTAAATATCAAAACTTGGGCTAAAAACCACGTAGCAAGACGAATATAGGTCGTTTGAATTTTTTCAGGGCAATGATTTGCAGTTTTGAGACAGTAAAATTTTCGGCCATTTTTTGCCTATGCTATAACATAGGGCCATAATGTGAGTTCTCATTTTTGACCTCAAATATTTTTTTTTTGGCAACCACGTTTCTGAGACGTTCGACTTTCTCAGTAAATAGAGGATCTCAGTAAATAGGGGACTTAATAGTGGATCTCGTTGTCGAATTTGTTGCAAACTCATCGTCGACCTCAGTCTAGTAGCAGAAGCAGAATGAGAAGTGCGGATTACTAAGATTGGTGAAGTGTAGGTAATGCTTTAATTGGGCATTTTCCTACATTTTCCTACAACTCAGAAATAAGTATCTTGGCAATAAGCGGCCACAGAAAAGGTGCCCTCAATAAAATCTCCCATGCAAAAAACCAGGCGTATTGGAATACGTATCACATGGTTTTGCTATATTTTTTAAAGATACGCTGTAAGGTAAAGGCGAAAGGTATAGATGCCATTATATATTAATAGAAAGGGATTATTACTACAATATAATGACAAAAATTAGTTTATACACTACAAGTAAAATCACGAGAAATTTATGCCAGGGTACTTTTGGCACTTTATGCTATGTGCATTTTCGGAGTGGGCACATTTATTCTGGCTATTTTTGCTATAAAACTTTGTTGCAGCCCAGGCAAGACATTTTTCAGGATGTAGTTAAACTAAATTTTGTGCGACCGAAAAATCGCACGCCAATATGTTTTCAAATAATAAATTGAACTGGCTTTTGTTCAAAAAATCCAACTTTGGAGGTTGTAGGAGAAGTGTTTAAATGATCCAGACTTTCGAAGCAGATGGTGCAAAAAAACTTGTGGTGTTTGTCAATGATACAAAAATTTATTTCAACTAACGGTTCTTTCCTGAGATTTTGAAGAAGAAATGTTAATAAATAAATGTCAAAATACACATTCAAAAATACAGACATAAATAATTGCGCATTGAGACAGATTTTTGCGCGGCCGAAGGCCGCCTGCCGCGGAGGGCAGGGCAGTCAGAGCTCCGGAGGCCGGAGGGCATGGGTGCGGAGGCCCCGGAGCGTAGCCTGAAATGCGAAGCATGCTAGGCGAAGCGTAGGGGCCGTAGCACCCGTGCCCGGAGGCCGGAGGAGCTCTGGCGCCCTGCCCGAAGCGGCGGGCGGCCAAGGCCAGCTTAACCAGTTACCCCATTTTTGCGTCCGTCTGTCCGCATATATATATATATATATATATATATATATCTTATATAATACGCGTGATGCCATTTTGGGAGGGGTCTTGGGGCTCCCTGGATTCTTTGCTTATCCTGGCATACGATAGCTCTATGAATCCGTCTTAACGAGTTATTTAAATTTAATTGGGGGGATCCATGCACAGAAAACGTTGAAAATATGAAATAATCGAAAACGTTTGCATTTTTGCGATTTTTGGGCATTTTTGCGCGGCCGAAGGCCGCCTGCCGCGGAGGGCAGGGCAGTCAGAGCTCCGGAGGCCGGAGGGCCTGGGTGCGGAGGCCACGGAGCGTAGCCTGGCATGCGAAGCATGCTAGGCGAAGCGTAGAAGCCGTAGCACCCGTGCCCGGAGGCCGGAGGAGCTCTGGCACCCTGCCCGAAGCGGCGGGCGGCCAAGGCCAGCTTAACCAGTTACCCCATTTTTGCGTCCATCTGTCCGCATATATATATATATATATGTGTCTTTCCGGGGGCGGGCCTCCGCGGTTTTTCAACGAAATTGGCTGATTTTTTGCATGAAGGTCCGACTGGGTGGTATCTCCAGGCCATTTTTTGCGCTTGACGTAATTTTGCGTTTTTCGCCCAAAACCCAAATTTTTGATGTTTCAAAGTACGAAAATTCATAAATCACTGGTTTTTCAACGAAATTGGCTGATTTTTTGCATGAAAGTCCGCCTGGGTGATATCTCTAGGCCATTTTTTGGGCTTGACGTAATTTTTCGATTTTTGCCCAAAACTCAATTTTTTGATGTTTCAAAGTACGAAAATTCATAAATCACTGGTTTTTCAATGAAATTGGCTGATTTTAGGCAGATACGTCTGTCGAGGTGCTATCTTGAAGCTGGCAAAAGGAATTTCCGAAATATTTGTTATTTCTCAGTTTATGGACAAAAACCTAAATTCTTGATGTTTCAAAAATTTGAACATCCATAAATCGATGGTTTTTCAATGAAATCAGTTGAATTTTGGCATGTACGTCTCTAATGGTGATATATTGAAGTTGATAATAGAATTTTTCGACACATTTATTATTTCTTGATTTATAGTCAAAAACCTAAAATCTTGATGTTTCAAAAATTCGAACATCCATAAATTACTGGTTTTTCAATAAAGTCAGCTTAGATTTGGCAGATACGTTTGCTGCGGCAGTATCTTAAAGCAGTTAAAAGGAATTGCTTAGCTTATTATCTGGAACAAAGGCCGCGCATCTTGGCAACAGCCGAGAATACCTTGTTTGACTTTGAAACATTGTAGCTCCTTCATTATTTAACTTTTTCTGTCGGACTTTTTTTTAAATTCAAGGTATAACTGTTCTTTTTTAGATCCCATCACTATCCTTAGAATATTTAAAAAAATTGTTAAAAAGGTGTGGGGTGTTTTTGTGGAGTTTGTGTTTCAGGGTGCAGGGGTTTTTGTGTGTTGAGACCACCGGGGGGGGCACTCGGAACAGCACGGCTAGGTGGAAGTTCGTTGGAAGTTTGGAAGCAATTTTAAAAGGATTTCATATGTCATATGATTCATATGCTGTTTGATAATTTTATATTTTTTTGTGATTTCCCTAATTGGGTGTTGTGTTGTTTTGTGTTTGAGATTTCCTGCAGGAGGAGATATTTGTGTTTTTTTTTTTTTTTTTCTAATTTTTTTTTTTTCATTTTTCCATCGTTGTTTTCTGTTGTTATTACGGGTGATATTTAAAATTGTTTTAAAAAATCGAACTGACTGATGTCCATTTTGCAGACTTTGATCTACTCAGGTGCCCAGGTTTTATTGTTTTCGATATGACCATGGGAAGGTACTCTAGAATCAGCACTGCTAGTTGCAATACGATTGCAATATTGCAAAGCATTTTAATGAATTCATATGTCATATGATTCATATGCTGTTTGATATTTTATATTTTTTGACATTCTCATATTGTGATGTTTGCCTTTGAATTCCGTTATAATTTTTGGTTTTATTTTTATTTCTAATATTTTTTATTTTATCTTTGCCATTGATATTCTGAAATGTCCTCCAGCAGGCTGCCGCGCAAAGCGCAGCCACCGGTCACTATTACTAGTATATATATATATATATGTCTTTCCGGGGGCGGGCCTCCGCGGTTTTTCAACGAAATTGGCTGATTTTTTGCATGAAGGTCTGACTGGGTGGTATCTCCAGGCCATTTTTTGCGCTTGACGTAATTTTGCGTTTTTCGCCCAAAACCCAAATTTTTGATGTTTCAAAGTACGAAAATTCATAAATCACTGGTTTTTCAACGAAATTGGCTGATTTTTTGCATGAAAGTCCGCCTGGGTGATATCTCCAGGCCATTTTTTGGGTTTGACGTAATTTTTCGATTTTTGCCCAAAACTCAATTTTTTGATGTTTCAAAGTACGAAAATTCATAAATCACTGGTTTTTCAACAAAATTGGCTGATTTTTGGCAGGTACGTCCGTCGAGGTGCTATCTTGAAGCTGGCAAAAGGAATTTCCGAAATATTTGTTACTTCTCAGTTTATGGCCAAAAACCTAAATTCTTGATGTTTCAAAAATTTGAACATCCATAAATCGATTGTTTTTCAATGAAATCAGTTGAATTTTGGCATGTACGTCTCTACTGGTGATATATTGAAGTTGATAATAGAATTTTTTGACACATTTATTATTTCTTGATTTATAGTCAAAAACCTAAAATCTTGATGTTTCAAAAATTCGAACATCCATAAATTACTGGTTTTTCAATAAACTCAGCTTAGATTTGGTAGATACGTTTGCTGCGGCAGTATCTTAAAGCAGTTAAAAGGAATTGCTTAGCTTATTATCTGGAACAAAGGCCGCGCATCTTGGCAACAGCCGAGAATACCTTGTTAGAGAATGTGACAAGCTCCTGAATGTCTGTGAAATCCTTCAGTTTGCTGCGTTTCAGCAGCATAGCGAAATCGTTGCGAACTTCTTCGTCCACCTTCATTTATGGTGTGTTCATCAATCAGAAAAGCGAAATTAAGAGAAAAACTGTAAAGTTATGGTTTCTAGAGAAGGAAATGTCACATTATGCAGCCCATTTCGAGCCATAGTTTTTCGGCTTCCAAGCTTAAGAGTTCATTATTAGGCATGCATAGCACATAACATATTGAAAATGATTTATTAAGTTTTGAAAGTAATTTCTTTATTTTTTCCTGATATATTATGGCAAAAAATAAGAATATGAAAACAATTCAAAACAAATTAAATAATACGAATAAAAAATTCTCTCCAAATGGTTCAACCAGTTGTGTCAAAAGGCAACATACCTGGTTCAAGAAGCTCCAAGAGTTAAGCTCCTGATAATACCCGGTTCCATAATCGTAGTTGTTCTGATCATATCCCCAGCCTAAATGTGTTTTCTGTGAACGAATATGGAGTAAAAGTTTGACACCAACAACCCATCATTGAATTAAACTTTTATTCGCTATCTCTAATTGCGATAGCAAGTTTCAATTCTTGCTGAAGCACAAGAAAAATTTCATAAAACTTTAACAAATGATTGGTGCAAAATTTTTTCACAATCCACAATAGTATCTGCTTCTCCAATTTTGTAAAGTTTTTTGGCTCCAAATATTGTACTGTAAAATATGGGTAACGCGTCAAGATTGTTCGATGTCAGACTAAAATCAGTTTCCAACCGCTTCCGCTGCCATAGTAATTGTTGTAGTATCCATTATAGCCCGAGCCTGACCCGTCGTAAGGCCCATAAGAGCCGTAGTGAGGCGGATAACCGCCGTATGAGCCATAATAACCACCGCCATAGCTCCAGAAGTCGTCCCCATAGCCCCAGTAGTCGTTGCCACTGCCATCCCCACTCCCATACCCACTCCCATATCCACTCCCATACCCACTGCCATATCCACTCCCATGCTCACTGCCATCTCCACTCCCATACGGCAGGTTGTAGTAGCTGCTGCGTTTGGAGCGAGGTGAAGAGGGTGGGCTTGGCTTTCGTAGGCAAGGATCCTGCGTAGTATTTGACAGGGGTGTTGATGTCGTTGCGGCAGTTGTTGTAGTAGTAGTAGACTGAGTGGAACTAGAGGTAGAGGAAGATGCTGAAGAAGTAGAGGTGGTTGCGGCAGAAGTGGTAGTGTAGTTGCAGCGATCGTCGAAGTTTTTCTTCTGTATGATGCCCATTAGTTTCTCAGCTTCCTTGGGCTTCAGATCCAGTGCTGAGCAGTTGTTCAGCTTGCCTGTCAATTATTTGTCAGCCCTTAGTCTTGCTCAGACAAAGACTCTGGCCCCAGACTGGAAATGCAAACTAAAATATTGCTTTGAAGCTTGTTTGCTGTCGAAAAACAGTTTTTCTGTGGATGGTGAAAGGATGAAGAGGAATGGAATCGCTCCTCGTCACCTGGGCTGCTCAAGTGAGAGAAAAAAGGGAAAGCTAAACGCGTCCTCTGCTCCAGGATGAAGTTGCGAATGGCGGACTGATATTGCTCCTGTGCTCTGGCCATGCTGTCGTACTCGGAGCAGAGGATGGCGGAACGCCGAACCGGGTTCAGGTTACACACTGTCACAGCGGGAAAAACCAGTGAATCGTTCCGTATCAGCGAAACTTTCACCTACACAACGCCGCGCATTAAGCGCCGAAGAGAAAGAAGGTTTGATTCCTTTTGATTTTTGTTTTTTGTTTTTTCTGACTGTCAAAAGTTTTTGAGTTTGAAGTCTACATAACTTTCATAATTAGCGTATGTTTTTAAAATATGAACTTATTTTAATAATGAGCTTATTTAATAAGAATTAGCTTAGCACTGTTTAATAAGGACCAACCTAAGTAGCTATGCCAGGCTAATCCCATCATTTCCGCTCTTGACAAATACTCTAGTTTTTCTTTCACGCACAAATACACCAAAAGTTTTCGGCTGACACCTGGTTTCCCCCCCATGAGATTTCCCCCCCCCCCAATCAATAACCCCCCCCCCCCCTTATGAAAGTTTCCCCCCCCCATGAAGGTTCCCCCCCCCATGAAGGTTTCCCCCCCCCCAAGAATTTTACCTATACACACACACGCTGCGCTAATGCAGCCCATAGTTGACACGGCTTTCCATATAAAATAGGTGAAATTGTGTCTTGGGGTTAAATAGTCGTCGAAATCGAGGACTAGTTTCCCCCCCCCCCAAGAGTTTTGACGACTAGTTCCCCCCCCCCAAGACACAAATTTCCCTGTTTAGACTGCCGTATCAACTATGGGCTGCATTAGCGCAGGGAGTGTGGGTATAGGTAAAATCTTGGGGGGGAACCTTCATGGGGGGGTCCCCCCTTGGGGGGGCCAGTAACCCTCCATGGTGGGGGGGTAATGGCCATGGGGGAGGGAAACCAGGTGTGAGCCAAGTTTTCTACTCTTGATAATGAAGATCAAATTTATCGCTATTTGGCGATGGTAGATTATAATTATAATAATTATTATTATTAGATAATTAGATATAATTATTATTAGATGCGTAAATAGTAGTAAAGAACCATAATGGCAAAGTTGTAATAGTTTCTGGTGAGCAGGACGATGCTGTAGATCGTAAAGGAAATGCCGGCCATGAATACAGCGCACCAGATTAGCTTGAAGGCGAGGATTTGCGAGGAGGTCGCCTGGGCCAAACCGCCCACCTCAGATTCATTTCAGCTCAGTCACCTCCCCTGCTCTCGAAATAGACCAAAGCTGGGCTGATAAGATAATCTAGCATTTCCAGTAAAACTGGCCGATCAGCAAAAAACGATGAGCCATAGAAGCCATAGAAGATTAAAACCGATGATCCAGCCATGTAGTCATTGAGATGTTTTGCGGCCTCCTTCAGACGCTTGCCTTTCTTGGCAGCTTGCGGCGCTGTCATACTGAGCTTCTATGTCTATGTCGATGATCTCTTTTGCC
This sequence comes from Ptycholaimellus sp. GST1_10, assembly GCA_030248095.1. NCBI lineage: Eukaryota > Metazoa > Nematoda > Chromadorea > Chromadorida > Chromadoridae > Ptycholaimellus > Ptycholaimellus sp. GST1_10. Next base: position 10,777 of record JASANA010001496.1, on the reverse strand, counting down.
TTGGACCTTGGCGATTGTTGTCATAGCCGGGCATATCCCGTCTCTCATTTATCACTAGATCAAGAGTATAAGTGATGAGCATTTATCGCCTACCTCAGCCCTAGCAACTGCCTGCCTGCAACGGCGAAGCAACTCAGCCTATACTCAGCCATCCATTTCATGCAGACGTCAACGTATGCGAGTATAAATGTGAGCAGCAAGCTATACCGGTAATGGATCAAGATAGGTGAGTTCAGGCGAAACATATCTCAGACCTTCCCTTCGCCCCGTTGCTTTGATCTCACACTTTCCGCTTCGCCCCGTTGCTTGGCGGAAAGCAACAAACAAATATAGCACAGCTGAGTATCAGAAAGTACTAATTGGGCGCCCGGGGGGTATACGGGAGTAGTTTTGGAGCCGCACAGAAAATAGGCTAAGGTGGCAAAACAAGAGCGGCCCTATAGATCAAGATGTTCCAGACGCAGATCAGGCTGACTGGCGGTGGGGACAGAGGAGGGGGCCGTAGATGCTGAAGCCCAAGAAGAGGAGGAGGAAGCTGTAGTCGCTGACTTGCTGGACTTGGTTGAAGGCGGTCGCTGGCCCTGGCCACCACTCCAATCGCCCCAGACATGGCGTCGGCTGGAGTCCGCCGAGGGGGGGAGTGAGCCGTGTCGGAGGGGGGCTGATTCGGATCTGGAGCTGGAGAGGATGGGGATGAGGGGATGAGGAGGGGAGAAGGGGTGGATGGGAACCGGGACATCTGACGCGGCCGCTTGTCGAAGGTGGCGTTGGAGGCGGGCAGAGAGGAGGAGGAGTCCTTGCTCTCCTGAAATAGCCGGGTGAGGCGGAAGCGTTTGGGAGCGGCAGTCTTGGGGCGACGGTCCATGGTCATGCTGGAGGATGGGGGCTGGAGGGAAGGAGAGGTGAGCTTTCAGGAGCTGTGTTGCCAAAGGACTGAGGAGGCTTTGCTGTTAGGAGGCTTTATGGCTGAAGACCTATTAGGGGCAGGGAATCCCCTCCGTCCACTTTTTCCAGTAAAAGCCTGCCCCCTGCACCTTGGCCAAATTAAAGCAGAGCCCTGGGGAGGTGGCTAGGAAGGGAAAGAGAGCGAGACTATATTTCAATCAGCGCCTAGTGTTATGAGGAATCACCAGAGGCAATGCTCGAGTGACTATTTTCGTCAGCCTCAAGATCTGAAGCGACGGAAGGGAGAGGAGATGGGAGAAAAGAGGAGGAGGAATGAGGGAGATGAGAAAGGAACCTTTAGAGCTGCGGAGTAGGATGTGCGATCGGCGGGACTTCGGGCGCCCCTTAGCTGGTTGTAGACCGTGCGTCTGGTATTCATAATTATCAGTCATGGAGAAAGCTTTACAAAATTCAGTCCTGAACTAAGTAGAAAAACAGGGAATTATACCTGAGAGGGTGAAGGTTTTTGGAGCGGAAGCCAGCAGTAAGCTTCATGGTCTGAGAATCGCTTCGGCTTCCCATTTCTGCATGCTTCGCCGACAATCAACTCAGCCTTTTTAGACACCTGCAGTTTCTCTAGTTGCACATTCTCTATTAGGCACATATAATCTCATCTCATCTCCAACTCATTGCCCCGAAGACAAAGAAAAGAAGAAATCGCAGACACTTTCGCGCAAAGTGCCTAGCAACGGGCTGTAATTTTGAGCAGTAAGCGACGTCAAACATCAAAAGTGCTCCCTTCTCAATACAATCTTTTCATAAGCTTATGCTCATTTTGATTTTAGCCAAACATCAAAAAAAAATCCTAGTGATAAGCTTCTTTTGCATAAATCCAGCATGTAATACGGTTATCAATCAGTTCCCACACAAACCCCCTTCAGCAATTCTCAATCATGGGAGTTTGGTGATGCGGTTGGAGACAATTGGGGCTGAGAAAAATGGGCCTCGGATCGTGAGAAATGGCAGGAGGCCTTTGAGTTTGGGCGGGGGGAAATAGCTGGTGTGGCACAATGGGCGAGGAAAAAGGAGGGGGGCCAGAGAGTGTCTGCCAAGTAGCTCGTTGCCATAGCGATCCCTAGCGCCTACTCACCAGAAGGCTTCCTTTGCCCGGCACATACCCCTTCATCTTTCACACATGCTCCCTCCCACTTCCCTTGTCCACAATCCATTAGTTTTCTTTTGTTTCTGTGGCAAAAACACCACATGTTTGTGGAGGCAGCTCTGTCGAAAACAGTTACCCAGCAATCGCAGCAAAAACAGTAAAGCAAAAGCTTTAGAGTCCAATGACAAAAATAGATTACTGGAAAGGCCTCTACTACTAAAACTTGCCTTTGTTGTTGGCCATTTTTCAAAATTAGGGTCAAAATTTTTGGGTTACCAACTTTTGAATCTCTCAATAATGCTTCTAAATCTTCTCAATCTCTTTTAAAAAACAAAATGGTTTTTTTTGCAGAAAAATACAGGGAATTCTCATGGAGAAGGAACTAGTTCACAGGTGCCAATCAGATGGTGCACCTTCGGTGACAAGTCATGGTGATTCTAAATCTAAGTGAGCCTAACTGGAAACATGGAGACTATATTGACGTAATATATATAATGGAGTGGGCAGGAAGGGGTTAAAGAAAGGGGGGCACGGATGACAGTTGGATGTCAAGTTTGAAAGTTGCTTTTTATAAACTGCTCGTTCTCAGTCATTTTAAGGCCAATTTTAGTGATCTTTTTTTAAAAAAAATCCGAACGAATTGAATCATTCAGAATTGCAGTTCGTTTTACAAGATACTTGCCAGAAAAATGGCTGTGATCCAGGGCATCGCCCGGATTTAAATTGGCCCTACTCAAAAACTAATGTTTCACTAAATTAAAGTTTAATATACATGATACACCTCAGAAAGCATTAGAAATGCTTTGTTTAATGAAAACGGATCAAATAACAACATGTAACAGCAACGAAACACAATTACTAACATAATCGATGTTTCATTAGTTAATAACTTTAATGACTTTTAACATTGTATCAATGGGTGGTAACCGTCATCGACTCTGAATGATGGCTAGTAGGGTTCCCGAACCGTCTAGTATACCAATGCTCAAAATGCAGAGTCGAAGAGAATGCTCATGATGACCGCCTTTTGTATCCAGGTTACGCGCCTGTGGCAGGAAGGAAAGCCAAAAACACTGGGCTCGGACATGAGTAGTCTCAATTGTACCACTAGTGGCTCATATAGCAAAGACGGCGAACTGAAAAAAGGTCGCGCGCGCTTTTCCCGAAGCTAGCCAGGCTATGTCTCTTACCAGGTACCCTTGCCCAGTGCTCCTTCGCTCTCTGCCACCCATGCCTGCTGAGGAGGCTGATGAGGTTTGTCCGGGTTTGTACTGGGAGAGGTGGCTTTTCCCGAAGCTAGCCAGGCTATGTCTCTTACCAGGTACCCTTGCCCAGTGCTCCTTCGCTCTCTGCCACCCATGCCTGCTGAGGAGGCTGATGAGGTTTGTCCGGGTTTGTACTGGGAGAGGTGGCTTTTCCCGAAGCTAGCCAGGCTATGTCTCTTACCAGGTACCCTTGCCCAGTGCTCCTTCGCTCTCTGCCACCCATGCCTGCTGAGGAGGCTGATGAGGTTTGTCCGGGTTTGTACTGGGAGAGGTGGCTTTTCCCGAAGCTAGCCAGGCTATGTCTCTTACCAGGTACCCTTGCCCAGTGCTCCTTCGCTCTCTGCCACCCATGCCTGCTGAGGAGGCTGATGAGGTTTGTCCGGGTTTGTACTGGGAGAGGTGGCTTTTCCCGAAGCTAGCCAGGCTATGTCTCTTACCAGGTACCCTTGCCCAGTGCTCCTTCGCTCTCTGCCACCCATGCCTGCTGAGGAGGCTGATGAGGTTTGTCCGGGTTTGTACTGGGAGAGGTGGCTTTTCCCGAAGCTAGCCAGGCTATGTCTCTTACCAGGTACCCTTGCCCAGTGCTCCTTCGCTCTCTGCCACCCATGCCTGCTGAGGAGGCTGATGAGGTTTGTCCGGGTTTGTACTGGGAGAGGTGGCTTTTCCCGAAGCTAGCCAGGCTATGTCTCTTACCAGGTACCCTTGCCCAGTGCTCCTTCGCTCTCTGCCACCCATGCCTGCTGAGGAGGCTGATGAGGTTTGTCCGGGTTTGTACTGGGAGAGGTGGCTTTTCCCGAAGCTAGCCAGGCTATGTCTCTTACCAGGTACCCTTGCCCAGTGCTCCTTCGCTCTCTGCCACCCATGCCTGCTGAGGAGGCTGATGAGGTTTGTCCGGGTTTTTTCTGTGAGAGTTTGGATTTCAGCCTGGTTCCCATGCTATGTCTCTTACCAGGTACCCTTGCCCAGTGCTCCTTCGCTCTCTGCCACCCATGCCTGCTGAGGAGGCTGATGAGGTTTGTCCGGGTTTGTACTGGGAGAGGTGGCTTTTCCCGAAGCTAGCCAGGCTATGTCTCTTACCAGGTACCCTTGCCCAGTGCTCCTTCGCTCTCTGCCACCCATGCCTGCTGAGGAGGCTGATGAGGTTTGTCCGGGTTTGTACTGGGAGAGGTGGCTTTTCCCGAAGCTAGCCAGGCTATGTCTCTTACCAGGTACCCTTGCCCAGTGCTCCTTCGCTCTCTGCCACCCATGCCTGCTGAGGAGGCTGATGAGGTTTGTCCGGGTTTGTACTGGGAGAGGTGGCTTTTCCCGAAGCTAGCCAGGCTATGTCTCTTACCAGGTACCCTTGCCCAGTGCTCCTTCGCTCTCTGCCACCCATGCCTGCTGAGGAGGCTGATGAGGTTTGTCCGGGTTTGTACTGGGAGAGGTGGCTTTTCCCGAAGCTAGCCAGGCTATGTCTCTTACCAGGTACCCTTGCCCAGTGCTCCTTCGCTCTCTGCCACCCATGCCTGCTGAGGAGGCTGATGAGGTTTGTCCGGGTTTGTACTGGGAGAGGTGGCTTTTCCCGAAGCTAGCCAGGCTATGTCTCTTACCAGGTACCCTTGCCCAGTGCTCCTTCGCTCTCTGCCACCCATGCCTGCTGAGGAGGCTGATGAGGTTTGTCCGGGTTTGTACTGGGAGAGGTGGCTTTTCCAGAAGCTAGCCAGGCTATGTCTCTTACCAGGTACCCTTGCCCAGTGCTCCTTCGCTCTCTGCCACCCATGCCTGCTGAGGAGGCTGATGAGGTTTGTCCGGGTTTGTACTGGGAGAGGTGGCTTTTCCCGAAGCTAGCCAGGCTATGTCTCTTACCAGGTACCCTTGCCCAGTGCTCCTTCGCTCTCTGCCACCCATGCCTGCTGAGGAGGCTGATGAGGTTTGTCCGGGTTTGTACTGGGAGAGGTGGCTTTTCCCGAAGCTAGCCAGGCTATGTCTCTTACCAGGTACCCTTGCCCAGTGCTCCTTCGCTCTCTGCCACCCATGCCTGCTGAGGAGGCTGATGAGGTTTGTCCGGGTTTGTACTGGGAGAGGTGGCTTTTCCCGAAGCTAGCCAGGCTATGTCTCTTACCAGGTACCCTTGCCCAGTGCTCCTTCGCTCTCTGCCACCCATGCCTGCTGAGGAGGCTGATGAGGTTTGTCCGGGTTTGTACTGGGAGAGGTGGCTTTTCCCGAAGCTAGCCAGGCTATGTCTCTTACCAGGTACCCTTGCCCAGTGCTCCTTCGCTCTCTGCCACCCATGCCTGCTGAGGAGGCTGATGAGGTTTGTCCGGGTTTGTACTGGGAGAGGTGGCTTTTCCCGAAGCTAGCCAGGCTATGTCTCTTACCAGGTACCCTTGCCCAGTGCTCCTTCGCTCTCTGCCACCCATGCCTGCTGAGGAGGCTGATGAGGTTTGTCCGGGTTTGTACTGGGAGAGGTGGCTTTTCCCGAAGCTAGCCAGGCTATGTCTCTTACCAGGTACCCTTGCCCAGTGCTCCTTCGCTCTCTGCCACCCATGCCTGCTGAGGAGGCTGATGAGGTTTGTCCGGGTTTGTACTGGGAGAGGTGGCTTTTCCCGAAGCTAGCCAGGCTATGTCTCTTACCAGGTACCCTTGCCCAGTGCTCCTTCGCTCTCTGCCACCCATGCCTGCTGAGGAGGCTGATGAGGTTTGTCCGGGTTTGTACTGGGAGAGGTGGCTTTTCCCGAAGCTAGCCAGGCTATGTCTCTTACCAGGTACCCTTGCCCAGTGCTCCTTCGCTCTCTGCCACCCATGCCTGCTGAGGAGGCTGATGAGGTTTGTCCGGGTTTGTACTGGGAGAGGTGGCTTTTCCCGAAGCTAGCCAGGCTATGTCTCTTACCAGGTACCCTTGCCCAGTGCTCCTTCGCTCTCTGCCACCCATGCCTGCTGAGGAGGCTGATGAGGTTTGTCCGGGTTTGTACTGGGAGAGGTGGCTTTTCCCGAAGCTAGCCAGGCTATGTCTCTTACCAGGTACCCTTGCCCAGTGCTCCTTCGCTCTCTGCCACCCATGCCTGCTGAGGAGGCTGATGAGGTTTGTCCGGGTTTGTACTGGGAGAGGTGGCTTTTCCCGAAGCTAGCCAGGCTATGTCTCTTACCAGGTACCCTTGCCCAGTGCTCCTTCGCTCTCTGCCACCCATGCCTGCTGAGGAGGCTGATGAGGTTTGTCCGGGTTTGTACTGGGAGAGGTGGCTTTTCCCGAAGCTAGCCAGGCTATGTCTCTTACCAGGTACCCTTGCCCAGTGCTCCTTCGCTCTCTGCCACCCATGCCTGCTGAGGAGGCTGATGAGGTTTGTCCGGGTTTGTACTGGGAGAGGTGGCTTTTCCCGAAGCTAGCCAGGCTATGTCTCTTACCAGGTACCCTTGCCCAGTGCTCCTTCGCTCTCTGCCACCCATGCCTGCTGAGGAGGCTGATGAGGTTTGTCCGGGTTTGTACTGGGAGAGGTGGCTTTTCCCGAAGCTAGCCAGGCTATGTCTCTTACCAGGTACCCTTGCCCAGTGCTCCTTCGCTCTCTGCCACCCATGCCTGCTGAGGAGGCTGATGAGGTTTGTCCGGGTTTGTACTGGGAGAGGTGGCTTTTCCCGAAGCTAGCCAGGCTATGTCTCTTACCAGGTACCCTTGCCCAGTGCTCCTTCGCTCTCTGCCACCCATGCCTGCTGAGGAGGCTGATGAGGTTTGTCCGGGTTTGTACTGGGAGAGGTGGCTTTTCCCGAAGCTAGCCAGGCTATGTCTCTTACCAGGTACCCTTGCCCAGTGCTCCTTCGCTCTCTGCCACCCATGCCTGCTGAGGAGGCTGATGAGGTTTGTCCGGGTTTGTACTGGGAGAGGTGGCTTTTCCCGAAGCTAGCCAGGCTATGTCTCTTACCAGGTACCCTTGCCCAGTGCTCCTTCGCTCTCTGCCACCCATGCCTGCTGAGGAGGCTGATGAGGTTTGTCCGGGTTTGTACTGGGAGAGGTGGCTTTTCCCGAAGCTAGCCAGGCTATGTCTCTTACCAGGTACCCTTGCCCAGTGCTCCTTCGCTCTCTGCCACCCATGCCTGCTGAGGAGGCTGATGAGGTTTGTCCGGGTTTGTACTGGGAGAGGTGGCTTTTCCCGAAGCTAGCCAGGCTATGTCTCTTACCAGGTACCCTTGCCCAGTGCTCCTTCGCTCTCTGCCACCCATGCCTGCTGAGGAGGCTGATGAGGTTTGTCCGGGTTTGTACTGGGAGAGGTGGCTTTTCCCGAAGCTAGCCAGGCTATGTCTCTTACCAGGTACCCTTGCCCAGTGCTCCTTCGCTCTCTGCCACCCATGCCTGCTGAGGAGGCTGATGAGGTTTGTCCGGGTTTGTACTGGGAGAGGTGGCTTTTCCCGAAGCTAGCCAGGCTATGTCTCTTACCAGGTACCCTTGCCCAGTGCTCCTTCGCTCTCTGCCACCCATGCCTGCTGAGGAGGCTGATGAGGTTTGTCCGGGTTTGTACTGGGAGAGGTGGCTTTTCCCGAAGCTAGCCAGGCTATGTCTCTTACCAGGTACCCTTGCCCAGTGCTCCTTCGCTCTCTGCCACCCATGCCTGCTGAGGAGGCTGATGAGGTTTGTCCGGGTTTGTACTGGGAGAGGTGGCTTTTCCCGAAGCTAGCCAGGCTATGTCTCTTACCAGGTACCCTTGCCCAGTGCTCCTTCGCTCTCTGCCACCCATGCCTGCTGAGGAGGCTGATGAGGTTTGTCCGGGTTTGTACTGGGAGAGGTGGCTTTTCCCGAAGCTAGCCAGGCTATGTCTCTTACCAGGTACCCTTGCCCAGTGCTCCTTCGCTCTCTGCCACCCATGCCTGCTGAGGAGGCTGATGAGGTTTGTCCGGGTTTGTACTGGGAGAGGTGGCTTTTCCCGAAGCTAGCCAGGCTATGTCTCTTACCAGGTACCCTTGCCCAGTGCTCCTTCGCTCTCTGCCACCCATGCCTGCTGAGGAGGCTGATGAGGTTTGTCCGGGTTTGTACTGGGAGAGGTGGCTTTTCCCGAAGCTAGCCAGGCTATGTCTCTTACCAGGTACCCTTGCCCAGTGCTCCTTCGCTCTCTGCCACCCATGCCTGCTGAGGAGGCTGATGAGGTTTGTCCGGGTTTGTACTGGGAGAGGTGGCTTTTCCCGAAGCTAGCCAGGCTATGTCTCTTACCAGGTACCCTTGCCCAGTGCTCCTTCGCTCTCTGCCACCCATGCCTGCTGAGGAGGCTGATGAGGTTTGTCCGGGTTTGTACTGGGAGAGGTGGCTTTTCCCGAAGCTAGCCAGGCTATGTCTCTTACCAGGTACCCTTGCCCAGTGCTCCTTCGCTCTCTGCCACCCATGCCTGCTGAGGAGGCTGATGAGGTTTGTCCGGGTTTGTACTGGGAGAGGTGGCTTTTCCCGAAGCTAGCCAGGCTATGTCTCTTACCAGGTACCCTTGCCCAGTGCTCCTTCGCTCTCTGCCACCCATGCCTGCTGAGGAGGCTGATGAGGTTTGTCCGGGTTTGTACTGGGAGAGGTGGCTTTTCCCGAAGCTAGCCAGGCTATGTCTCTTACCAGGTACCCTTGCCCAGTGCTCCTTCGCTCTCTGCCACCCATGCCTGCTGAGGAGGCTGATGAGGTTTGTCCGGGTTTGTACTGGGAGAGGTGGCTTTTCCCGAAGCTAGCCAGGCTATGTCTCTTACCAGGTACCCTTGCCCAGTGCTCCTTCGCTCTCTGCCACCCATGCCTGCTGAGGAGGCTGATGAGGTTTGTCCGGGTTTGTACTGGGAGAGGTGGCTTTTCCCGAAGCTAGCCAGGCTATGTCTCTTACCAGGTACCCTTGCCCAGTGCTCCTTCGCTCTCTGCCACCCATGCCTGCTGAGGAGGCTGATGAGGTTTGTCCGGGTTTGTACTGGGAGAGGTGGCTTTTCCCGAAGCTAGCCAGGCTATGTCTCTTACCAGGTACCCTTGCCCAGTGCTCCTTCGCTCTCTGCCACCCATGCCTGCTGAGGAGGCTGATGAGGTTTGTCCGGGTTTGTACTGGGAGAGGTGGCTTTTCCCCGAAGCTAGCCAGGCTATGTCTCTTACCAGGTACCCTTGCCCAGTGCTCCTTCGCTCTCTGCCACCCATGCCTGCTGAGGAGGCTGATGAGGTTTGTCCGGGTTTGTACTGGGAGAGGTGGCTTTTCCCGAAGCTAGCCAGGCTATGTCTCTTACCAGGTACCCTTGCCCAGTGCTCCTTCGCTCTCTGCCACCCATGCCTGCTGAGGAGGCTGATGAGGTTTGTCCGGGTTTGTACTGGGAGAGGTGGCTTTTCCCGAAGCTAGCCAGGCTATGTCTCTTACCAGGTACCCTTGCCCAGTGCTCCTTCGCTCTCTGCCACCCATGCCTGCTGAGGAGGCTGATGAGGTTTGTCCGGGTTTGTACTGGGAGAGGTGGCTTTTCCCGAAGCTAGCCAGGCTATGTCTCTTACCAGGTACCCTTGCCCAGTGCTCCTTCGCTCTCTGCCACCCATGCCTGCTGAGGAGGCTGATGAGGTTTGTCCGGGTTTGTACTGGGAGAGGTGGCTTTTCCCGAAGCTAGCCAGGCTATGTCTCTTACCAGGTACCCTTGCCCAGTGCTCCTTCGCTCTCTGCCACCCATGCCTGCTGAGGAGGCTGATGAGGTTTGTCCGGGTTTGTACTGGGAGAGGTGGCTTTTCCCGAAGCTAGCCAGGCTATGTCTCTTACCAGGTACCCTTGCCCAGTGCTCCTTCGCTCTCTGCCACCCATGCCTGCTGAGGAGGCTGATGAGGTTTGTCCGGGTTTGTACTGGGAGAGGTGGCTTTTCCCACAGCTGCACAGGGTAGGTCTGTTACCAAGTACCCTTGCCCAGTGCTCCTTCGCTCTCTGCCACCCATGCCTGCTGAGGAGGCTGATGAGGTTTGTCCGGGTTTGTACTGGGAGAGGTGGCTTTTCCCGAAGCTAGCCAGGCTATGTCTCTTACCAGGTACCCTTGCCCAGTGCTCCTTCGCTCTCTGCCACCCATGCCTGCTGAGGAGGCTGATGAGGTTTGTCCGGGTTTGTACTGGGAGAGGTGGCTTTTCCCGAAGCTAGCCAGGCTATGTCTCTTACCAGGTACCCTTGCCCAGTGCTCCTTCGCTCTCTGCCACCCATGCCTGCTGAGGAGGCTGATGAGGTTTGTCCGGGTTTGTACTGGGAGAGGTGGCTTTTCCCGAAGCTAGCCAGGCTATGTCTCTTACCAGGTACCCTTGCCCAGTGCTCCTTCGCTCTCTGCCACCCATGCCTGCTGAGGAGGCTGATGAGGTTTGTCCGGGTTTGTACTGGGAGAGGTGGCTTTTCCCCGAAGCTAGCCAGGCTATGTCTCTTACCAGGTACCCTTGCCCAGTGCTCCTTCGCTCTCTGCCACCCATGCCTGCTGAGGAGGCTGATGAGGTTTGTCCGGGTTTGTACTGGGAGAGGTGGCTTTTCCCTGAAGCTAGCCA
>JASANA010001495.1:0-36405 GCA_030248095.1 Ptycholaimellus sp. GST1_10 | reverse complement strand
TGGGCGGAGGCAGGACTTGGCCACCCCCACCAGCCTCTCCACTGCCCCCTGATGCCAGGGCACCCTTACTGGCACCAAGCAAAAGTGAACCTTGTGAGCAGAGGCAAAGGCAGTGACGTCGAGCAGTTTGCCATTGCCAAAGTGCAGCATGGGCTCCAGGACGCGGGCGGCCTTCACAAAGGCCTTTACGCAGTCAAGCCAGATAGAGCACTTGGTTAGCCCCTGCCTGGCCCAGAAGCTCAAGAGGGCAAGACAGGCAGCCTCCCCACTGTAGTCCTCGAGGACCTCAAAGTGTGAGGCTCAGAAGGCAGTGCAGGTGATGATCATCAGCCAGCGCTTGGTGATGCCAGGCTTGTTGTTGACCTCAAACAGGTCAATCTGGTCCACCAGGACATCTCAAAGTCCATCTGCTCTGGCAGCAGCTGGCCCATTGCTTGGATGGGGGGCAGGGTGGCCTTTGCTAGCTGGCAGGGCTGGCACTTGCGCAAGATTCTGGACACCATCTGGAGGCCTCCTGGAAGCCACTACTCTTGTCTCAGAAGGCCAAGGGTCACCAAGGCTGGGGCATGGAGGTTGAAGGAGTGGATGTGCTGCACTATCAATGACACCAGTGGGTGGTGGTGGGGAAGGAGCATGGGTGGCTTCCCATCCTTGGTGGGCTTGTAGAGGCCAAACTGGGTGCTGACGCGGATGATCCTATCCTCAATGCACACCCTGAGCTGCGCCGCCATGTTCCTTGTCATGGCAGAGCCCTTGTTGGTCTCCAGGAGTCGGATCAGGTCCAGATACCCCGGCGGCCCCATCCAGGGTCTGCCCTGCCACATCTCCTGGGAGGGCGCAGCCCCTGGGAGGCTGGGCTCAATGCATGGGCAGAAGTCAGCCTTGATGTGGTTGTGGGTGAGTCAGTTGTGGCAGAGCTTCAGCTCCTTGCGTCTTGCCTGCCGAGCCTTGAGGGCAGTGTACTTGGAGCATGTGACTGGCCCGTGGCTGGAGCCACTGCAGAGGGCACAGGCAGGCCGCATCCATCCTGATGGGAGGGCAGTTCTACCCAGCCTGGGCTTGGACTGAGCCCCTCCACTGTTCCTTTGCTGGTGCTGCTGCTGCTAGGGTGGTGCTGTGCTGCGCTCCCAGCTTGTCGCTGGTGTGCCTGAGCATGTTGACCATGGTGCAGAGCTCATTGATCAGGTCCCTGATCACTGGCACTGGTGGCAGGCGCCAGCAAATTCCCTGTCTCTGAATGTCCCTAGCAAGGCCAGGGGGAACCTTTTGGGAGACCACGTGACTGTGGGCATTGATGGCTGGCTTGTAGGCATTGGTGGCAACCAGGCTGTCATAGACACTGGCGAGGTGGTTGGCGAGTTGCTCAATGCTGGTGATGTCACACTTGAAGATGGCGCCGGTGAACAGCTTGGCCGCAATCAGGTCCGGCCTGTCATAGTTGTCATTGAGCATGCAGACAGTGAGGCATCCCTGGCATTTGGGTTGATTGTCTTGATTTTGGCCTGCGCCTTGCCCTTGAGAGAGTGGAGTAGGTGATAGTACTTGTCATGCTCCGGCATTGTGCCCTCCACCAGCAGTGCCTGAATACAGTTTTGATGGCGAGGGCACCTGCTGATCTCTGCACCATCAAACTCCTCGCCAGAATGCTTGACCTTGGGGAGGACGGTCAGGGTGCGGTTGCGGGAGAGCTGTTGGAGACAGGCTGCGATGGCCAGGCCCGTCCAATCGTTGCTCCCAACCAGGTCTCCTGCCCGGGACCTTCCTGGTGGGAGGTCCCAGACTTGTTGCAATGGCTGCCGTCCCAGGACCCGTTGTGGCCCCAGCAGCTGCTGCCTCCATGGTCATCATTGTGGTCTCTGTCTTTACGGCTGCTGTCCCAGGAGATTTACATTTCCAGATAGAGCCTGACAGGACTGCTGTTGGTGCAGGACCTGCATATGGAGGAGTATCCAGACCTGATCATCACAGCCTAAGATCCTCCGAAGATCTACTTTCTCTTCCTGCAAAGATCTACTTTGTCTTCTTTGCCGGGATCATCATCTACTGTGGTTGTCTCCATCTTCTACATCATCCTTCCCATCATCACCGACAGCAATTCTGTGCCAAAGCTTTGCCTTTGGGTTTAGTAAACCCCTCGCATTCAGTGCACCCTTTCATATTCCCTTCCAAGCCTCTGCCCTGCTGTTCTGAGGTGGAGGATTCAATGCAGCAGCGGCTGCTGTTCCCAGCCATCTCTGCCTAGAGTGGGCACTTCTGCAACTCTGTGGCCTGCATCGGCTACTTTGTCTTCTTTGCCGGGATCATCATCTACAAGATGCTTCAGCCTGTCCAACTTCACCAGGAGCCTCAGCGCCCTTGGCTTTGGCTCTGCCAGCTTCCTCGCTGGGAGCGTCTCACCTTCAACTAGTAAACTTCTAGTCTTCTCTGGCGACTCAAGAATGCCAGATTTATTCATGCCCCTAGCCACTGTGTTCATAGCCTGTAGCATTTGTACAGTCTCTCAGTGAGCTTGCAGGTGAGGTAGGGAACAGTCCCAGTGTAGCCCCCTCGCCAAACTTCCTAGCCCAACTAGTCATAGCCTTAGCCTTATCTGACAAGCCTTTTGGTGCTGCCTAGTCATACAGGTGCCACATATTCATTTTACTCATGCTGCTTATTACTTTGTGTATCCTCTCCTGCTCAATTTCGCAGCCTAAGTGAGTCAGCCTTGTGATTGGGGACAAACATTCCGTCGCACTGGTGCTGTTCCTGGCTGCCAACTGCTAGTTGGCCATCATCTTCTTCCTCTACATCTGCCCTTGTGCATCTTCCTGTTTGCCGGGAGTGTCCCCACTGCTTGGGGACGCTTCCATAGCTGCTACGCCCACTGCCGGGGTGGCATATGAGAATCATACATGAAAGAGGGAATTGAGGGCAATTTTCTCCACGTAGTGGCCACTGCCGCATGCCTCCATGCCTGCATTGACCGCCCTTGGCTTCTCTGCCACTGCCTTTGACCCTCTGGCCTCCTCCTTCCCTTCCTCCTCTGTGCCTTCCTCTGCCTTAGCATTGGTGGAGGATAGAGGTTGGTGGGTGCAGTTGATGGCCTGGTTGGCCACCAAGTGGTGGAAGTGGAAGGGAGGGAGAACAACAAACTTCTGGTTGATGGAGGTGATGTGCTTGTAGATGTCCGCCAAGGCCTTGCGATGGGCAGTGCTGTTGTCGAGCTCCTTGATGATGTCCAGGTGCTCCGCATAGGTCAGCTGCATGGCCTGCAACCTTGCTAGGTCCACCTCCAGCTGCATCAGGTGCTGCTGCTGGTCAATTGCGCCAGAGAGCAGGCAGCAGAGATGGGACACCTCCTGGGACAGCTGCTGGTTCCAGGCTGTCAGCTCCAAAAACTGCATGCTAAAGGGGTGACCCTGGGGCACTTTCAAGCTCTTGTAAAGGTTGGAAAGGCATCTTCGAGCACCCTCTAGGTCCTTTCCTAGGTCTTGATTGTAGTTGCAGAGCCTCTCATTCTGCTCGTATATGCCCCACATGTCCCATGTCTCCTTCTTCAAGAGGTCCCTCTCATCCTCAGCCTTCCTCAGCATGTTGTGGTAGATGGTGATGATATCCATGCAGCATCGCCACACTTCCTCCGCCATTGCCATCCTCTCCTCAAGGCCTTCCTGCCCTTCCAGAGCTCTCTCTGGCACCCTTTGGCTAGGCTATGCAGTCTCACAGCCTCTGACCTAGAGCTGCACAGATGGGACAAGATTCCTACCCAAATGGCATCAGTGAGTCAGAGTCTGTGAGTGTGGGCGGGAAAGGCTCTTCCTTCTCCTCCTCCTTCTCCTCCTTCTCCTCCTCCTCCTTCTTCTCCTCCTCTCCCTCCTGGTCCGCTGCCATTGGAGTGGGGGCTTCCTGGGGCTCAGGGATGGTGGGTGGAGGTGGCGGTGGGACTTTGTCCAACTCCAGGTCTGCTCGTCACTCCACCGCAGTTGGAGGGGGTGGTGGGGGGAGGGGAGGGGAGACTGCCTTTGGGGGCAAGGAGGGAAAGAGGGGGGAGGAGGGGCACGTCGCTCCGGATGCACCTTTTGCCACTCTCCTCCAGTGGCCTTCTCCAGCATCGCCACCTGCTTCAAGGCACCCTTGGACAGGGGAAGAGAGGAGGGGCATTCCGGGGGAGGCATTGGAGCCGACAGAGCCATATGCAGGGGGGATGCGGGAGGGGGAGAGGAGCTGGCTGGGGAGATAGGAGAGATGGGAAGAGCTGGGTCATAGGCATTGGAGTCAGGGTCCGTGTGGACAGTGACCTCAGCACACTGGACGGGCAGGTTCTCCTCCAGCTCCTCGTCCACCATGATCCGCATCTTTTCATCCGCCCACGTCTCCACCATGGCCTTGCCTTCCGTCTCCTTCAAGGCCATCTCTACTATGACTTGAGCCTTCACTCCTTCCTCCGACCCCTCTTCTCCTTCTTCTTTCTGCCCATACAGCCAAGTATCCAGGTCATGAAAGTCAGGGGTGACAGGACGAGGAGAGAGAGGGGAGTGGACTTTGCCGGAGGACGCAGAGCTCAGGGTGGACTTGCTCTTGGAGCCAGGGTTAGGTGCTGACTTCCACGGCTTCTCTGCATTGGCGGCTTTTTCACCACCTTCTTCTTTGACTTGCTGGAAGGTGACCAGGGAACGCTGGTGGCCTTGGAGATAGTCTTGGAGGGGTGCATGAAGCAGGGCATGGGGAGCGCTGAAGGAGATCTGATGCTGAGCTGGCTGTGAGAGAGAGAGTAAGAGACTAGCCACCACAGCTTCCTTATATGGAGCATGCAGGAGCTGATTAAGGGCCCTCAACATGGCCCACCCTGGGTTGGGTTTGTTTGAGCTACAAGATAAACTCTTGCAACTGTTGAGTTGTGGGGGGCTCTTTGAGGAACAGCCATCCATGTGCCTGTTATCAGATGCATGTACCCCTGAGTAGCAGTAGCTCAAGTGCATGAGCACTGCTATCACTCTTCTCCAGCTCTGTAAGCAAGGAACTAGGCCCATCAACCTGTTTGCCTTGCAACCCCTTGACTCAGCACAGCCATTGCTGTATACTGGGTTGAGGACTGTTGCAATCAGTGCCTCCTGCAGGGGGCGGGGACAAGAGAGCAGAGGCATGAGACCCTAGGCTCACTGCAGCCTAGGCCTGATAAGCCAGGCTCACTGCAGGCTGTTGATCAATGCTTGCAGCATCAATGCTTGCTCTTGCAGCAGACAAGCTTGAGATGCAGTCAACTGACTTGCAAAAGCAAAAAGACACCACAAGATTTTCAAATGCCAATCACTGTTTCAATTTTGAAAACTGAAGCGGTGAGTACTAGCTAGGGCAGGTTGGCAGCAGGGCCAACCTGCTAGTGCAAGAAAGTCAAACTTGAGTGCTCCTGCCTGTGGTCTCCAGTAGCCGATTGAAAGCCAAAAACAAGAAGAAAGGCATGCACTCCCATCATTCTGGCTGGAGAGATGGCTGTTGTT
The DNA here is from genome assembly GCA_030248095.1 of Ptycholaimellus sp. GST1_10. Classification (NCBI taxonomy): domain Eukaryota; kingdom Metazoa; phylum Nematoda; class Chromadorea; order Chromadorida; family Chromadoridae; genus Ptycholaimellus; species Ptycholaimellus sp. GST1_10. The sequence goes on along the minus strand of JASANA010001495.1, from coordinate 30,925 downwards.
GAATTGGCGTGGAAGCTGCATCCAAAGCTGCTGTTGGTGAGGTTGATTGCAGGGGTCCTAGCGGAAAAGCCAGAACCTAACAAACTGCTACCAAGCGCTGCGCTATCCCACTCCAGTTAGAGGGTGGAGGAGGTAGGGCAGTCTGTAACATAGCTGCTGAAAGGGTTGGCAGGATGTTCAATGTTGCCAAAGTGATGGGAGCGTGTCTGCTGCATGAAGCTGTGGGTGTTGGTGAGCTTAAGCATCGTGTCCACCACCGAGACCACCAAGCCTTCCATTCTTTTCTACATGGTTAATGACACTGCAAAACTGACAGGAGAAGAACAAAGCAGGCCAGCTAAATAGGACATGATTAGAAGCAGACGATCAAAGTCCACTATGATGCTGAAGCAGTGCATGCAAGTTAGGACTGGAAGACATGTTTTATCTGAATCATTATTTGTTTTCAATGTGGCTGATGTCATACATTGGTGAGCTATTAAAAACACCTCCATGATGTTATTGCTTCTTTGTGAATTAGTTCAAACATTTTGATAAAAACAAGCTGATAGGAACCAGCATGCAGTTCATTCCTGATTCAATGATGTAAAGCGTGATTGTAGACCATAGCCACCACCAAAATGTTGCCGTGCAACGCACGGCCACTAACCAATATTACTAGTATATATATGTATATATTTGTATATATATGTATATATATGTGTATATATATGTATATATGTATATATATGTATATATGTATATATATGCACATATATATTTATTTATATATATGTATATATATGTATATATATGTAAATATATGTATATATATATATATATATCAGGACAAAAGTTTAGTAACCTCTATAGACCGCGGAACGGCCCTTTGGGCTGCTCTTCGGTCAACAATTTAAACATTCCTAAACTCAGGATTTTTCATTGAAATCTGCTGAATTGTGGCATGGAGGTTTATCTGACTGTTATCATGAAGCGAGACCGCGCATCTCTTAGCAACAGCCGAGAAACCTTGTTTAATATAAAGCAAGCTTACATCAATCAAATATTTCATTGCTCTTATCGTCTTATTAACAGGTAAAGTTTTGTGATTACTGGCCATATTCATTCTTAAAGTAATATTAAGCATGGCCTCGATTTCCTGAACAGTGTTCAATTGCGTTGTTGTGCCATCGTTGCTAAATACCTAAAAATTCATACATGTCATAATAATTTTGAATTTTTAGAGCAATGAAAGTATATGTAATTGTTGCAAAATAAGAATGATGAGAACGATAAAATGATAAGAAATGATGCATGATTAAAAGGAACAATTTTAAAAGAATTACTTTGCTGATTTATGTTGTTTATGTGACGTCTTTGCAATTATCAATGTCGATTGCTTTCTTTACTATTTTGGTTGTCTTTTCAATTAATGAAAAATATCGCCTTTTGCGGCCTCACCAAACGGTAAAAGTATACGAAATAATCGACCAGTCCCCCCAAAAGACACAATTTCACCTATTTTCAGTTTAAAGCCGTATCAACTATGGGCTGCATTAGCGCAGAGTGTGTGGGTATAGGTAAGTCACTATAGTAGATAAAATCTTGGGGGGGGGTGGATTTTCATGAGGGGAAACTTTCTTTGGGGGGGACCTATTGGGGGGAAAATCTCATGGGGGGAAACTAGATGTCAGCCCTTAAATTACCCCAACAATCTAACGTTTCTTAAAACACGGATTTTTGGACTTGTTGGACTAGGGTTTTTTTTGATGTGAATCCTTAGACTGCCACCATTTTTGGTTCTACTGAAGCGTTTTGCATTAATAAAAGGTCATTCTAACCAAAATCTAATGGACATAATGATGGAACTGAGCGCGGAGTGACCCAAGCTTGTTTCATCACCTTATAGCCCAAGTTTTTGGGGCTGTGCGAGTGGAGTGGAATAACGGTCGCCTAACAGATTTTTGAAAAAAAATGAATCAATGCTATTAATTCTGTGTGCATGTTACAGAACCGCAAGTGGGCTCAACGGACGCAGCAGACACTTAGCCTTTAATTTTTTGATCATTTTTTGAAATCAGTTTTTTGTGCCCAAAATTGCAAAATGCAGGAATCAGTTCTTTCAACAAGTATATGGCGCAAAGCGCAATAGGTGACCGCGGAGCGCATCCTTTATATGATCCTTTTAACTCAAAAATCAAGTATGTGGTTTCTCAACCAATTTCAAAAGTAAGCACAGATTTAGAATCGACATATAAGACTAGTGAACATAAATATCAAGTTTTCTGTGCAATTCTCAAGACTTCAGGTACTACAGTGCAAAAACCGCATATTGCAATTTTCCAACTTTATACCCAGAAAAGTAATGTTTAAATGCTTTGGGACCAGTTCCACCCCTCCAGATCTTCCTAAAATGTTATTATCCTTCAGCAAAAAAAAAGTTTGTCCAAATCCGTTGACAATTCGCTATTTCTCAACATACCCCATTTTTCAAACTTTCTACCCAAAAAAGTAATGTTTCAAATGCTTTGGGACCAGTTCCACCCCTCCAGATCTTCCTAAAATGTTATTACCTTTCAGCAAAAAAAAAGTTTGTCCAAATCCGTTGAGAATTCGCTATTTCTCAACATACCCCATTTTTCAAACTTTCTACCCAAAAAAGTAATGTTTCAAATGCTCCGGGACCAGTTCAACCCCTCTAGGTCTTCCTAAAATTTTTTTACCTTCCAGCAAAAAAAAAAGTTTGTCCAAATCCGTTTAGAATTAGCTATTTCTCAACATACCTCATTTTTCAAACGTTCTACCCAAAAAAGTAATGTTTCAAATGCTATGGGACCAGTTCCACCCCTCTAGATCTTCCTAAAATATTATTACCTTTCAGGGAAAAAAAAGTTTGTCAAAATCCGTTGAGAATTGAGCCTTTTACAGCATACCCCATTTTTCAACCTTTCTACCCAAAAAAGTAATGTTTCAAATGCTCAAATTCCGGGTCTACCCCTCCAGATCTTCCTAAAATAGCATTACCTTTCAGGAAAAAAAAAGTTTGTCCAAATCCGTTGAGAATTCGCCCGTGGACAGCATTTCCAGATACATATATATACGCATATATATATATATCAGGACAAAAGTTCAGTAACCTCTATAGACCGCGGAGCGGCCCTTCGGGCCGCTCCGCAGTCAAAAATCAATTGAAAAAATTTTTCTTTTGGAAAAATCATTGTCACCATTAAACTTGTTGCGTTTTTGCGGTTCGATTGATATATAAAAGTTGGGGGTTTATTTAATAATATTGGTTGAAATCGGTCAAAATTTGATTTTATGGTGCTCCAAGAGTCAAACAAGGTATTATCAGCTATCGCCAAGATGCGCGGCCTTTGTTCCAGTACAAGTAATAACCACTACCTATGTTACAAAACTTTAATTCGCATGGTTGATACGTACCTGCCAAAAATCAGCTGATTTCATTGAAAAACTTTTGAATCTCAAATTTTTGAAACATCAAGATTTTGGGTTTTTGCCTATAAATCAAGATATAATAAATATTTCGAAAATTCCTTTTGCCATCTTCAAGATATTACTATGATGGACGTACCTGCCAAAATTCAGCTAATTTCATTAAAAAACCAGTGATTTATGAATTTTTGTATTTTGAAACATCAAAAAATTGAGTTTTGAGCGAAAATCTAAAAATTACGTCAAGCAACAAAAATGGCCTGGAGATACCACCCAGACGGACCTTCATGCAAAAAATCAGCCAATTTTGTTGAAAAACCGCGGAGTATGGGCCCCAGAAAGACATATATAGATATATATATGCGGACAGACAGACACAAAAATGGGGTAACTGCTTAAGCTGGCCTTGGCCGCCCGCCGCTTCGGGCAGGGCGCCAGAGCTCCTCCGGCCTCCGGGCACCGGTGCTGCGGTACCTACGCTTTGCCTAGCATGCTTCGCATGCTAGGCTATGCTCCAGGGCCTCCGCACCCATGCCCTCCGGCCTCCGGAGCTCTGACTGCCCTGCCCTCCGCGGCAGGCGGCCTTCAGCCACGCAAAAAGTAGGTGTTTGAAAAATGGCCATATCTCTGCAAGGGAGCCATATTTTGGGCCAGGGTTTTTTGGGCTGAGATGACAACTGAATGGACCAAAACCATGACCCAATCACGGCTTCCAACTCGAACCTTCATTTTTCTGTAAGTGGAATACCCCTTCTCTAACCTTTTGCAAACTCTTAAGAGTTGATGGGGATAAAAAGAGAGAAAGAGCAGGGGCAGGGGCAGGGAAAGGCGGTGAGAGCAGAGAGGCAGCCAAACTCCCTGTAGCGGCCCAGCGCTCTGGCCACCGACTCGCACATCTGGAGCTGCTTGGGGGCCAGAAAAAAGGGGGGGGGAAGGGTAGAGAGAGGGAGGGGAAGGGGACGACCAGCAGAAGAGGCTGAGCCTGAGTGGGTGCCCAGACTGCAGCCAAAAGTGCTGATGACAAAGTCGGACTAGTTGACGACAACGTCCTTGTCCTCTGTCTTGCTCACTGGCTCCTGCTTCTCCGGCGCCTCGCGCAGCTCAGCCAGCTCCTCACCCGCTTCCAGCATTGGCTTGTTCACCGCCCGCCTGCATTCTGGGCAGAGGAGGAGGAGTTGGGGATGGAGAGGCAGGGACCGGGGGCCTGAGCTGTGACTGAGGTGGGATCCTCAGTCAACAGCAGGTGCGCGATGGAGTGGCGGGTGATGTAGCCCTGCTGGTTGATGACATCCGCCAACCGCACCACCCCATGCTTGTCGGCATAGGTGGCAATGATGCGGACAAGCTTCTAGAGCTGGCAGGGCCCAGGGTCCTCAAGCAGCCCAGCGGCTCAGGAGGGCTTGAGGCTGGACGCAGTGGCAGGCGGCCTTGGCAAGGTGGACAGAGTGCAGGAATCTGGAGTACTTGGTCATGAAGCAGCACTGGAACTTGGCTGTGGTGTGCTGGCAGCAGCGGAGGAGGTGGCGGACGGTGGCGCCAAACTGCTTGCCCTTTGCGAAGGGCTCGGCGTGCATGCCCGGCATCAGGATGGAGGCTGGTGTGAGCGGTTGGAAGTCATCTGCCTGGGCAGTGAGCAGGCAGAGGGGGTGGTGGTTGACAACCACCTCAATATGGCAAGCGAGGGTGTGGAACACCTCATCTGACAGCCATTGATTCCACATCACTGGCCGCAGGCAGCTCTTCACAACTCCTACCAGGCGCTTGACAGCTCTGTGGTGCCAGGGCGCCTGCACAGGGCAGAAATGGAACTGGAACTGGTGCAAGGTGGCAAAGGTGGACACATCCAGGGCCTCCGCGTTGGAGAACAGCAAGACAGGCTCCATCTGCTTGGCCGCCGCAGTGAAGGCGCCCACCTGGTCCATCCAGATAGTCCTGGCCATGAGGCCACAGTGGGCCCAGAAGTGTTCCAGGGTGGCGCAGGCCACCTTGGTGTCATACTTGGCCAACACCTCCAGGTGGATGGCACGGATGGAGGTGCAGGTGAAGAGGAGCAGCCAGCACTTGGTCTCCGTGCCGTGCTTGCAGTCATAGGTGGTGAATGGGCCAATCTGGTCCACCATGATGGAGCTGAACAGTGGCTGGTTGGGCTGGAAGCACTCAGCAGGCAGGTCCCCACATGCAATGCCACAGGGGAGGGCTGCCTTTGCAAGGTGGCAGAGCTGGCAGTTGCGGAGGATGTGGGCCACCATCTGGTAGCTGCCCAGGATCCACTAGGTCCGCCTGAGGATGCCCAGTACCGCCAAAGCTGGTCCATGTCCGTTGGTAGCATAGACGTGATGGACCAGGAGCTTGGTGAATGGATGGCCGGCAGGGAGGAGGATGGGTGGTAGGCTGTCCTTGGTGGGCTCGCGCTGGCCAAAGTGGGAGCTGACTTGGATCAGGCTGGGCTGGGCACTGAACTGGCATGCCTGGTTGGTGCCACGCCAGTTCTTGTCAGTTTTGGAGTGGAGATGCTCATGCAGGTTGGTGTAGGCCATCTCCTGGACCTCGCGGACCAGGCAGAGGAGGATGGGCAGCTTCTCTGCCCAGGTCACCAGTGTGTAGCACTTGTTTGAATCAATAAAGTGATGCACGTAGGTGGCCTTGGTGAGGAGGTGGCGGAGGCTGCTGGCCTCGTGAAGCCGGAGAAGCCCCAGCAGCCCTTTGGGTTCGTTGGGCTCTGGCAGCTGTGGCCAAAGGCAGGCAATGGCGGCCAGGGTGGCCTCAGTCTAGAAGGCGCCCTTGCGCCCCTTGGGCAGGTCCAGCTCTGGCTGGTTGGAAGGTGGTGCTGGCTGGATTGGCCATGCAGACCTAGCCTTGGTGAGGAAGGAGGGACCTTGGAGATAGAGTTGCTCCCGGACCAGCACGTCCATGTCCCGCGGCTTTGTCAGCCAGTCTGCCAGGTTCTTGGCAGAGGGGATGTAGTGGAAGCAGGGTTTCGGAGTGGCCTCCAGGAGTTCATGGATGTGCCAGTTCTTGTAGGTGCACGGAGCCCCACCGGCGGCCAGCCACCCCAGCACCATGGCATTGTCAATGTAGTGGGTGAACAGGACCAGCTTGGGGCCAGGGCCACAGATGGAGTGGCGGGGGATGGCAGGCTCATGGCAGTGGCGGAGCTGGGTGCAGAGCTCAGATCACTTGGCAACCACCTCTGCTGGGACCTTTGCATCCTATGTCCTGCAGTGGGGAAAAGCTTCATGGAGCAGGAGGCAAACTTTGAGCATGATGGGCCCCATGATGGCAAACTGATCAAAGGCGCGGGTGGAGACACTGGCCGGCTTGCAAATGCTAGGCTTCTTGTTGCTCTCTATCTTCACCTCCACCACGTGTAGGGTGTCGGTGGGGATGTGCCAGTCAAAACGCCAAGGATGGAGATGGTGTCAGCAGCAGGCAGAAGCTGGTCGGGCTCAAGGGCGGCAAGCAGGGCCTTGCATTTGGACCTGAACTTGCGCAGCTCAAAGCCGCCTGTACAGGCTGGCTGCTTCCTTCGGAAGGGTAACAGTTCCCGTGCCTCTGTTCCAGCTACACCCAGAGCAGTAGCACAGATGACACCTGTCACAGCCGGCTGTAAACCCTTGATTACACCTTGACTGTGTTCCCGCTCTCAGTTGCACTTCACTGTGCACGATATCAGGCAGTCTTGACTTCCGATGGAACCTGCTTCACCAGCTACAACTTCACTGCTGCTTCCTGCAAACTAGGCTTATCTTGCCAGATCTCCACCAGAGCCTATCTATCTCACAATCCTTGTGGTGATACTTCCTAACCAGGTCCTCACTGGCCTTGATAATGTGGTGGATCTGGTTGCTTAAGAGGCTGACAATAAGGTCCTGTCTTTATTGCATACTACCAGCACTCCAAATATCAGCAGTAGTTCACAGCGTGTGCCTAAGTTATTGAGTCAGGGCTCACAATCCCACCGACTGACCAACTAAAGGGAGAAAAGGGGGTAATGTAAAGTAAGGTACAGTACATTTCTACGAAGGAACAGTACGGGTCTACGAAGGAACAGCACGGGTCTATGAAGGAACAGTACGGGTCTACGAAGGAACAGTACGAGTCTACAAAGATACAGTACATTTTGCCTTAATTTCCACAGAAGAACAGTACGAAAAATTTTTTTTTCTGTTCTTTTCTTTTTAAGACATGTATAATATCTGTTCTTTTATAGACATGTTGTCCTCATTTTTGCTTATTTGCACCCAATTTACAATAAAATGCTTGCAGGTATATTCCTCTGGTCTCTTCTAGACAATCCGCTCATGCTGAACTGTACTGTACTCCAGTCCAAAACTACTGTTCTGTACTAGACATTTAAATTCTCCATAACTTGCAATTAAAAGCTTGCATATACAATCCTTTGTTATCTTCTAGACAATCCGTATATGCTGAACTGTACAGTTTTCTCCAGACGAAAACTGTACTGTTCTGTACGAGACATTTAAGTTTTTTATAACTTACAATAAAATGCTTCCAGGTTTAGTCCTCTGTTCTCTTCTAGACAATCCGTTCATGCTAAGCTGTACTGTATTTCAGTCCAAAACTGTACTGTTCTGTACTATTAAAGTTCTCCATAACTTGCAATAAAAAGCTTGTATATACAATCCCCATGTTCTATTCTAGACAATTCGTATATGCTGAACTGTACTGTTTTCTCCAGTTGAAAACTGTGCTGTTCTGTACTAGACATTTAAGTTTGCTTTAATTTACAATAAAACGCTTGCAGGTATATTCCTCTGGTCTCTTCTAGACAATCCGCTCATGCTGAACTGTACTGTACTCCAGTCCAAAACTGTACTGTTCTGTACTAGACATTTAAATTCTCCATAACTTGCAATTAAAAGCTTGCATATACAATCCCCATGTTCTATTCTAGACAATCAATATATGCTGAACTGTACTGTTTTCTCCAGTCGTACTAGACATTTAAGTTTGCTATAATTTACAATAAAATGCTTGCAGGTATATTCCTCTGGTCTCTTAGACAATCCGCTCATGCTGAACTGTACTATACTATATTCCAGTCCAAAACTGTACTGTTCTATACTAGACATTTAAATTCTCCATAACTTGCAATTAAAAGCTTCCATATACAATCTGCTGTTCTCTTCTAGACAATCCGTATATGCTGAACTGTACTGTTCTCTATTCCAAAACTGTCCAAAACGTTTTCCATAGCTCGCAATAAAAAGCTTGCATATACAATCCGCAGTACTCTTCTGGTCAATCCATCCCTCCAGGAATTTGCCACAGAATATTTTGCCGCAGAGTTGTTCTGGGAATTTTTCTGTAGTTTTTGCGCCGGCTACGCCCTACTCCTGGTAGTATCATGACACCGGGGTCTTTGACGACTTCTGGAACTGCCTGCCGTAGCTCCCTATTGGTCACTACGAAAAGTACAAGCCTTAAAATACTCTGCGGCAAAATCACTCTGCGGCAAATTCCTGGGCCCCAATCCATATATTGTTGTTGTTTTTATTAGTGTTGAGAATGCCCGATGTTGATGATTCTGGAGATTCTTAATCTCTGACTGCGGTCCAAATGGGATGAAATGCCTGTGGTTCCAAAGCGCCAGATGTCTCTATAAATGCGCAGGCAGCCTATCCACCCCACCCTCTCCTGCATATCAGCAATGCTGAAACACTGTATCGTAAGGCACTTAGGCAACATGTTTATAAAGAAACAGTACACTATATGCATGTACATGTTGTATGGAGCCTCAGCTGAGAAATTGATGAACTATTGCAATATTGCATGAACTGAATGCACCAACAAAACCACAGAAACATATTTTAATGGACAGAGATAGCTTAGCACCCATTTTCTGCATATTTAATGAGCTATGAAGAACAAGTATATGGCGCAAAGCGCAATAGGTGACTGCGGAGCACACCCCCCCTTTCACATTTCTTTCCTTCTTCCCTAAAACACAATTACATTTCAGGAAAAAAGTTTGTCTAAATTAATTGAATTGAGAAATTGCCATTTTTAAGCATATCCCATTTTAAACCTTTCTACCCAAAAAATTAATGTTTCAAATGCTCCGGGAACAGTTCCACCCCTCCAGACCTTCCTAAAATTTTATTACCTGTCAGGAAAAAGTGTCCAAATCCATTGAGAATTCGCAATTTCTCAGCATAGCCCATTTTTAACAATTTCTATCCAAAAAAGTAATGTTTCAAATGCTCCAGGACCGGTTCCACCCCTCCAGATCTTCCTAAAATTTTATTACCTTTCAGTGAAAAAAATTTGTCCAAATCCGTTGAGAATTTGTCATTTCTCAGCATATCCCGCTTCTAAACCTTTCTACCCATAAAGTAATGTTTCAAATGCCCCGGGACCGGTTCCACCCCTCCAGATCTGCCTAAAGTTTTATTAGCTTTCAGGGAAAAAAAAGTTTATCCAAATCCGTTGAGAATTCGCCATTTCTCAGCACACCACGCTTTTCAAACTTTCTACCCAAAAAAGTAATGTTTTAAATGCTCCGGGACCGGTTCCACCCCTCCGGATCTTCCTAAAATTTTATTAGCTTTCAGGAAAAAAAGGTTTGTCCAAAACCGTTGAGAATTCGCGATTTCTCAGCATACCACGCTTTTCAAACTTTCTACCCAAAAAAGTAAAGTTTCAAGTGCACCGGGACCGGTTCCACCCCTCCAGATCTTCCTAAAATTTTATTAGCTTTCAGGAAAAAAAAGTTTGTCCAAATCCGTTGAGAATTCGCCATTTTTTAGCATACCCCTCTTTTAAAAATGTCTACCCAAAAAAGTAATGTTTCAAATGCTCAAAATCCGGTTCCCCTTTGCCGGATCTTTCTAGAATATTATTATCTTTCATGGATAAAAATGTTTGTCATAATCCTTTGAGCTTACATATATATTTATATATATGATGACAAAAGTTGAGTAACCTCTGTAGAACGCGGAGCGGCCCTTCGGGCCGCTCCGCGGTCAAAAATGTAAAAATATGTGTACAGCAGTACAAAACAATTAGGCGTTTTGTCTACAAGAGAACAGAACAATGCCCTATTTTTTTCGTTCTGTTCCTTTGTAGACCCGTACTGTTCCTTCATAGACCCGTACTGTTCCTTCGTAGACCCGCACTGTTCCTTCGTAGACCTGTACTGTTCCTTCGTAGAAATGTACTGTACCTTACTTTACATTGACCCGGAGAAAAGCCTGGCTTATATACACAGAGAACAATACAGGAAGGTCACAATAGGCAGCAATGCAAGGTCCAAAGGACCAGTGATGTATTGCCAAAAGGACGTGTGTGGGGTGTATAGGGATCAGGGCTCCACATCATGGCTCAACCTGGGGCCAGTTTCACGTCATGTCTACTTTTTTGTGGACATGTACAAAACATATGTCCGTGTGGACACATGCAGACATGTCCGCATCCACAGTGGACGCTGACGCGGACATCTGTTTCATGTCTGTCCGCGTCCACAGTAGACGCGGACATTTTATGTCCGCGTCCGCATCCGCAGTAGACGCGGACGCGGACGCCGTGTCGTCACCTGTTTCACGTTGCGGACAATGTCCACCATCCCTGCGGACTATGTCCGCAAAAAGTGTCTACAGGGGGGACCCAGTAGACACATGTGGACATTTTTGTGGACACTCGTTTTAATTGTCATATTTATGGTTTTCACGATTTTTTTGCATTATTTTAATGAAAAATAAATAATGAGAAATAAGAAGCAAATTGAGATAAGCATCATCCTGGTTTTTTTGAATGCTAAAAATGGACGTAGCATCTAATGACATGACAAAGAATGCCTGACAATTCGCTGAATTTTTTGTTGCATGCTGTATGCTCAAGTGGAATTTTAAACTTTTTCTACTTTTTAAGTACAAGTGCATTATCTCTTTTTGCAAACATTCAATAAACTCAGTTGTTCCTCTTTATGCACCCATTTTAAGCATGCAAACAAAAACAGGTGTATTCATATCTATAATAAAGCTAGTATGAGGAAAACTGTTTTAAAATATTTTTTACTAATATTTTTCTTCTTGATGGTTTATGTCATATATCTTTCATACATATAATTGTTGTCTCGTAATATGGGCAGAATTGGCTCATGTTCAAAATAAGCCATAAAGAGACTATTGACATGAAATGGTCGACATGAAATGGTAGTCATGGTGAAATGGATGTCAGCACTTACATCCACAAATTTGGTGGACACTCATGGACATCCATTTCATGTAGACACTTGTTTCATGTCAGTGTTAGCAGAAATTTATGACACCTGTTTCGCGTTGTGGACATCAGTAGACATAGACATGAAATGGGTGTCCTACCGTTGTGAAACCCGCCCCTGGACAGCCTATGGAAGGGGGACTCTTCCTGAGGGCTCATGGGAGCGCCCTAGGGTGAGGGAGTCTTGGTGCCCAGCCTGTCGCAGCGGGAGCGTGACTGAGGGAGCACTGACTTACATTAGCATCACAGCCAGCCTCGGGGACACTCACTGACATACTGACGTAGGAAGTCTTCGTAGTTGGCAATTTTTTTATAACTCAGCCCCATATTACTCTAGAAATGCCAAAATTGGTCAGAATGTTGTTTGAATAGTGAGGTAGGTTGTCCTAAATGTTTGTTACCATCCGACAATCATGTGCTTTATAACAGGCTTATATATCTGGGGGGTCAATTTTAAGCCCAAAATAGATATGTTTCAGTTTACAAGATCATATTCATTTTTTCCTGGTCCATGTGCATACCAACTGGATTTTTATCAGTTTTTCCTATGTTTATGTTAGTTTTTGCATTACTTTGGGCACTAAACTTGAAATTTTTCTTTAGATTCAATTAATTTTATGCTCTGGTCAAAATTGGCTCTTCTGGTGGAGCCACTTGAGTCATGATCACTGGCTATTTTTCTTGAACAGATCATTGGATCTCTACCAAAATTTAGCAAAGAAATAGACAAATATAGACCAAGTTACTGGCACAATTTTATGCCTTTTGGACATGATTAAATGATAGAAATAAGGAAATGCGGACGCGGACGCGGACACAAAATGTCCGTGTCTACTGCGGACGCGGACAGACATGGAACAGGTGTCCGCGTCCGCGTCCGCAGTGGACGCGGACAAGTCCGCGAGCGTCCGCATGGACATATGTTTTGTACATGTCCACCAAAAAAGTAGACACGACGTGGAACCCGCCCCTGGATGCGCATCAGCCAGGTCTTCACGTACTGGTTGGTCCCTTGGCGGACAGCGATGGACTTCGTCTGGTGGATGAGCCAATGGGTGTCTTGGATGACAATGGAGAGGCTGGTGCCGGATTTGTGCTTCAGACGAATGGTGTCGAAGAGCAGGAGAACCTCCTCAATGGCGCTGAGCAGGTCCCACTTGGCGGTGGAGAAGTCGGAGACCTTGATCTGGCGGGACACCATTCGCAGATCTCCCAACCACTGAACAACGATCCGGCCGATGAGTGTGGTTCCTCCCTTTGCTTTCACATATTCGCCTCCTACAATTACATTTAAATTTACATTTGCATTTACATGTTCCACTAGATTAGAAGACGTACCTGTCTTTCTACGGAAGAGTGTTACCAGTCAAGTAGCGCCGCGAAGCATCTTGTCGATGGTTGCAGTCTGGGCGATGGAGTTGCGGATGATGAGATTAATGCGGTGCAGGAAGCACCACCAGTGCAGCAGCGACCACTCCTCCTCGACTGCTTCTGCTGCCATCTCGGAGGGTGCGGTGGATGGCTCTTCCTGGGCGATGTCAGCGTAGAGCTTCTCTGCGAGCTCAACGATCTCTTTCTCATCGTCCTCTGGCTCCAGTCCCAGTTCATCGTAAAGGATGAGGTTGTCTCCATGGGTGTAGGCCGGGCCTTCTTCTTCAGCAGACTCATCATCCAACCAGTGTTGCCGGTTTTTTATGGCATAATGTGTACATTACAGAATCTTATACAATCCATATATTCTATAATATTGTATAATTGGCTGATTGTAAAGTGAATGTATGTATAATTCTGTGAGAGGCCAAAATCCGCATTATTATGCCATAACTGGGCTTGATATGGAATAACTATGAAGCATATTCAACAAACTTTTTTTTTGATTAAAGCTGTGAGCCTACTCGCAGCTCTGTAACTTGCCCACAGAAGTAGCATAATGCCAAATAAGCATTACACCAAAATACTTGCCTACGCGCAGCTATGTAGCTTGCCCATGGAATCAGCGTTACGCTGAATCGGCATTATGCCAAATCGGCGTTACGCTGAATCGGTGTTATGCTGAATCGGCGTTACACCATTTCAGCATAATGCCATTTTGGCGGAACGCTGTTTTGGCATAACGCTGCTTCCATGGGCAAGTTAGAGAGCTGTGAGTAGGCTCAATGGAAGCAGCATACACAGAGCTTTAATAAGAAAAAAATTTGTTGAATATGTTTAAGAAATGACCAATTTATGGCCAAAAAACTTTTCTAAAATGGCATTAAACCAAAACGGTGTTATGCCAAAACAGCTTAATGCTGATAGTGCAAGTCATAAAATTTTTGAAAAGTTCTTGGCCATAACTTGGTCAATTCTTAAGCATATTCAACAATTTTTTTTTGATTAAAGCTCTGTGTTTGCTGCTTCCATTGAGCCTACTCGCAGCTCTCTAACTTGCCCTTGGAAGCAGCATTACACCAAAACAGCGTTATGCAAAAACAGCATTATGCCAAAATGGAGTAATGCTGATTTGGCATAATGCCAATTCAGCATAATGCCGATTCAGCATAACACCGATTTGGTGTAATGCCGATTCAGCGTAATGCCAATTCAGCATAATGCCGATTTGGCATAACGCTGATTTGGTGTAATGCAGATTCGGTGCAATGCCATTTCGGCGTAATGCTGTTTTGGCATATTGCCGCTTCCGTGGGCAATTTAGAGAGCTGCAAGTAGGTTCAATGGAAGCAGCATACACAGAACTTGGTCAATTCTTAAGCATATTCAACAATTTTTTTTGATTAAAGCTCTGTGTATGCTGCTTCCATTGAGCCTACTCGCAGCTCTCTAACTTGCCCATGGAAGCAGCCTTTTGCCAAAACAGCATTATGCCAAAACAGCATTATGCCGAAATGGTGTAATGCTGATTTGGCGTAATGCCAATTCAGCATAATGCTGATTAAGCATAAAACCGATTTGGAGTAATGCAGATTCAGCACAATGCCAATTCAGCATAATGCTGATTTGGCATAATGCTGATTCAGTGTAATGCGGATTCGGCATAATGCCATTTCGGCATAATGCTGTTTTGGCATATTGCCACTTCCATGGGCAAGTTAGAGAGCTGCGAGTAGGCTCAATGGAAGCAGCATAGACAGAACTTGGTCAATTCTTAAGCATACAGGGGGGGAGGCCTTTTCCGTACGGCTAACTTTAAAAATTTATTTCTCCAGCCCACCAAAAGCTAGAGGGCTGAAAATTTGTATGGAAGTAGTTCCAACCCTCATTGATCTGCAAAAAAATTTGCGGCTTAAAACATCAATTTGAACTCGGTACACCTCGACAGTGAATTTTTTTTCACCTGATTTTGAGGCTTAATTTCTCAGCCCCATCAAATCCGTTTGAGCCCAAAATTTAACACATTTTAGTCCTAAGTGTCCTTAACTTACATATAAATTTTTATCTTTCTAGGTGCTCCCTGTGTTGAGAAACAGCCTTCGGAGTACACCCCACTTTTCCCCCTTTCCTATGGTTAAGGGCCAGTCCAGCTGGAGAATACTATGAAATTATGGAAAAAGTAAAAAGGTTGTTTTACTTTGAAAGCTGTTTCTCGACATAGGGAGCACCTAGAAAGATAAAAATTTATATGTAAGTTAAGGACACTTAGGACTAAATTGTGTGAAATTTTGGGCTCAAACGGATTTGATGGGGCTGAGAAATCAAGCCTCAAATTCAGGTGAAAAAAAATTTGCTGTCGAGGTGTGCCGATTTTCGAGTAACTTTACAAAAATGACTGTTTCTCTGGTTCAACTTGATGTTTTAAGCCGCAAATTTTTTTGCAGATCATTGAGGGTTGTAACTACTTCCATGCAAATTTTCAGCCCTCTAGCTTTTGGTGGGCTGGAGAAATAAATTTTTAAAGTTAGCCGTACGGAAAAGGCCTCCCCCCCTGTATTCAACAAATTTTTTTTGATTAAAGCTCTGTGTATGCTGCTTGCATTGAGCCTACTCGCAGCTCTCTAACTTGCCCATGGAAGCAGCCTTATGCCAAAACAGCATTACACCAAAACAACATTACACCGAAATGGCATAATGCTGATTTGGCATAACGCCGATTCAGCATAACGCTGATTTAGCATAACACCGATTCAGCATAACGCCGATTTGGTGTAACGCCGATTTGGCATTATGCCAATTCAGCGTAACGCCATGTTCGCGTAAAGCTGTTTTGGTGTATCGCCACTTCCATGGGAAAGTTACAGAGCTGTGAGTAGGCTCAATGGAAGCAGCAAACAGAGCTTTAATCAAAAAAAAATTTGTTGAATGTGATTTAGAAATGACCAAGTTATGGCCCAAAATCTTTTCAAAAATTTTATGACTTGCAGTGTTAAGCTGTTTTAGCGTAATGCCGTTTTGGTTTAACTCCATTTTAGAAAAGTTTTTTGGCCATAACTTGGTCAATTCTTAAGCATATTCAACAATTTTTTTTGGATTAAAGCTCTGTGTATGCTGCTTCCATTGAGCCTACTCACAGCTCTCTAACTTGCCCATGGAAGCGGTGTTACACCAAAACAGCATTACGCCAAAATGGCATTATGCTGAAATGGCGTAATGCCGGTGCAGCGTAACGCCATTTCAGCATAACACCATTTTGGCATAACGCTGTTTTGGTGTAACGCTGCTTCCGTGGGCAAGTTAGAGAGCTGCGACTAGGCTCAATGGAAGGAGCAAAGCCAGAGCTTTAATCAAAAAAAAATTGCATGATGCTTCAGCATGATGCAGTTTCAGTATGACCCTGTTTCAGCATGACGCGGTGACACTGAGCACTATGCAAGGAAGAAATGCAATGAAAAGCATGTACAGATATAGTGTCAAAAAAAATTGGGTCATTCTCAATGTATATTATAGAATTATACAATATTGTATATTGTATAACCCATAAGATTGTATGTATAACAGGGCTTATACAATATTGTAATGTTAAGATTGTATAATTTTCGGGGCACCTGTATTGTAATGTGAACGTATATATAAGTACAGAAAAAAGCAGCAACACTGCGTCCAACTCATTTTGAAATCTGATCATTTGGTAATTTTCCCCATTTTGGTCCAAATTAAATAAAAAACTTAAAAAGTAAATTATTTCATAATATTATGAAATTGGACATAAAAATTATATTTATAGGTGTATTTGAGGCCAGAGCACCGATATAGGCCATTGGAATCAAAATTCAAGACCAAAAATTTTTTGTTCAATTTTTCCCCATGTTGAAGCTTAGGGTCAATTCTTGACCTGTCCGTACATTTCAGACAATTTTTCATCTATATAAACTAAAACCCATCAATTTTTTTGGTTAAATACCTGCCTAAGGCTTAGGATGATTAGCTCACAAAAAGAAAATTGAGCAGTACTGTCTTCGTGAAGAGCAGGAAGTTTTTTAGCAAGAAAATTTTACATTAGTTGATTTGCCCTATGTTATAACATAGGGCATATCTTTGAAGCTCCATTTTTGACTCCTTCGGGCCAAATTGGGAATGGTGTTTCCACAGAGCTGGACCCATTTCTAGGGGTAAAATTACCTGAATTTTCGATTTCCGGTGTCGGAAAGGTCGATCGTTTAACAACTTTGGGTAGAAAATGGCAAAAAACCGATTTTTGGAACATATCTCAAAATTGCCGTTTTTCCGTTTGTGGGGCAAAATGAGGTTAATGGCTTGCTCAAAAGGGCTTGGACTATTGATAGATATTGTGGACCGTGATGTTAGCTTTCCGAGGATGTCTTTAGATTTCTGCATTTCCTTCATGGGACCGAGTAAAGGGTCAAAAACTGATAATAGTGCAATTTTTCAAAAATTTTGGGCAAAATTTTTGAAATGGCCATTGCTTGGGAATGAAGCCAAGTTGGGCAAAAAGAAAGACATTTCTGGAAATGCCATTTCCTGGGCTACAACCCTGGCACAAAACCCCAAACCCGGTGGTCATGCCATTTTTGACCTTTACAGACAGGCCCTCTTAATTGCAAGTTATGGAGAATTAAAATGTCTAGTATAGAACAGTACAGTTTTGGACTGGAGTATAGTATAGTACAGTTCAGCATGAGCGGATTGTCTAGAAGAAACCAGAGGAATATATCTGCAAGCATTTTTGCGCGGCCGCAGGCCGCCTGCCGCGGAGGACAGGGCAGTCAGAGCTCCGGAAGCCGTAGGGCATGGGCGCGGAGGCCCCGGAGCATATATATGTTTGTGGTACCGCAGCCCGTACTCCTCGGTTTTTCAATGAAATTGGCTTATTTTTTGCATGAAGGTCCGTCTGGGTGGTGGCTCGGGACGTTTTTGTGCGCTTGGCGCAATTTTGATTTGTTCCAGATTTATGTTCAAAAAACCTCAAAAATTAGGGCCTTGAAATTCGAAAATTTTTTGAAAATGTGACTTTTACTTGTATTTACTATTAAAAGTATTATTTTTAGTTTTCAAAGCCTCAGAAACCAAAACGAGGCCTAAAAGTTCCACTTCTGTTTGTTGTTAGTTTAATCCAATTGAGTTGTAGTTGCTGTGGTAAACTGAAACCATGCAATTGTCAACCATGCTCAAAATGCAATGGCTCAAAAATGCATTCCGTCCTGGCACAAAATTTTTGATCATGTCAAACTGAAACGAACCATGTTAAGTGTCAAGACGGCCGTGCATCTATTGGCAATAGCCGATATTAACTTGTATTGTAAATTATAGCAAACTTAAATGTCTAGTACGGAACAGCAGTTTTCGACTGGAGAAAACAGTACAGTTCAGCATATACTGATTGTCTAGAATAGAACATGGGGATTGTATATGCAAGCTTTTAATTGCAAGTTATGGAGAATTTAAATGTATGGTACAGAACAGTACAGTTTTGGACTGGAGTACAGTACAGTTCAGCATAAGCGGATTGTCTAGAAGAGACCAGAGGAATATACCTGCAAGCATTTTATTGTAAATTATAGCAAACTTAAATGTCTAGTACAGAACAGCACAGTTTTCGACTGGAGAAAACAGTACAGTTCAGCATATACGGATTGTCTAGAATAGAACATGGGGATTGTATATACAAGCTTTTTATTGCAAGTTATGGAGATCTTTAATAGTACAGAACAGTACAGTTTTGGACTGAAATACAGTATAGTTCAGCATGAACGGATTGTCAAGAAGAGAACAGAGGACTAAACCTGGAAGCATTTTATTGTAAGTTATAAAAAACTTAAATGTCTCGTACAGAACAGTACAGTTTTCGACTGGAGAAATTGGGTGCAAATAAGCAAAAATGAGGACAACATGTCTATAAAAGAACAGATATTATACATGTCTTAAAAAGAACAGAGCAGAAAAAAAATTTTTTTCGTAGTTCTTCTGTGGAAATTAAGGCAAAATGTACTGTATCTTTGTAGACCCGTACTGTTCCTTTGTAGACCCGTACTGTTCCTTCGTAGAAATGTACTGTGCCTTACTTTACATTAGCCCTGTGCAGCAGTTCCACGACATCATGGACAACGCCCTCTTCGGGCTGGACTACGTGCAGGACTACATCAACCTCGCCATCGAGCATCTCCGCGAGCGCAATGGCCAGCCTCTGCAACATCCACCTCACCTTCATCCACAGGCAACCCGCTCCACGAACACTTCCAGTTCTCCCTGTCCACCCATTTCATTTCACCTATTCCATTCCTCTCCCTGCTTCAGAGCGCACCCGCCAGACGGCCCGCAAGTCCATGAGCCAGAAGCGGAAGCTGATCGAGGCGAAGGCCAAGGGCACCAAGAAGGCCAATCGGGAGTCGGGTTCGGACGCCGACGACGAGGTCAGCAGCTCCGGCATTGGCCTCATCCTCGACTACAACTGCCGCGACAACTCCTTCTCCCCTCCCCCTCCACCCTCCCCACCGCCCCCGCCACCTGGACCCTCCAAGCTCCTTGCCCACTAGTTGGCCTCTCCATCCTCCTCTTCTTCCCCTCACACCCAGGCCTACTGCTTAAGTCCCACTCCAATCTTGCCATTCCAACATTCTAGTTGTTCCCGTTTCATAGTTTGGCCTCCATGTCTAAAGTCTCATGCTTTTACAAGGTCGAATCTCCTTTTTGAAGCTTTACACAGTTGATTCAGATGCCAGTAGTCGCATGACTGTTGCTCAATCACTTTTTGGTGCCTTGTTTTGGTGAAGTGCCACTGCCTTTTTGCTCAGAAAATCGGGACCCAAAGAAATGTATGGAGTAGCACATGGAGATGGAATACCTGGAAAATGGAAATGGAATTTACCCTCCAGAATTTCATCCATTTCTATGCATTTCCTAAATGGAAATAGAAATGCCCACCTAAATGCAAAACCAAAATCCAGGATCCATTTTTTTCATTTCATTTTTAAATGGAATGGAATGCTGATCACTGCCCTCAAGGGTTATACCCCCCTCATTAGATACACTCCCCTCAAGAGTTCCCCCCAGGAGATATTAGCTTAAAATACATATCTATACACATCTCAAAATTTAAGCTCAAGGAATTTTGATATAAACATCTGTATACCTACTTTTTAGTTAGTCTATACCGGATAGCAGGTGCATGCCTATCAGGAGTAGGGGCTTTTCCCATACCAGGATGTTGAGGCTGAAGGCCACCTTAGGAGTGCAAAGTTTACATTGCGGATTGAATGGCATTGTTGTAAGCGACCATGTCAAAGCGCGGGTGCTGACAAATGCTGCTGACAATATTCTGGGTTCCGCTATTTTCTGCCATTCGTATCAATCTATCTTCAGCCACGGAAATGGCTTACCTGGTGCTGCGGAGATTCTTTGAGCTAGTAGTCATGAAGTCAGTCAAGGGCAATAGGCCCCACCCAGCCAGACCTAAAGCGATAGGTACTGCGCTTGGGGGCTCCCTTCTCAGAATGCTGACCAATTCCTAAGGGCCAAACTCTTGATCTCCAATTCCTCATAGATACATTTGAGCGCTGAAAAAGACAGTTGATGCGTTCGCCAGCAGGGGAGGAGCTTGAGTGAGGGTAACTTTCTACAGTTCCTACCAGCGCGAACCCCAACTTCTCCACTCTTTTGCTATGTGTCTTTACCAGGAATTGTGATACTCCGCTTCACCATATAAGCAGGCCATTTGCTCAGTGTTTCTCAGTCTCACTGGAGGTGAGCACGCGACATCAGCCAAGTATATTACTGTCGGAAGTGCAAGTGTGCTGCAATAAACTCTGACCTTCCTTGGCAGCCGCTGGAAACCTTTCCACCACACCGTCGAGGCCATCAGCAGGGCCCAGTTAGACAAACCCAGCAGCGGTACAGCCACAGCCAACCGCGGAGCACCACTCCTAGTTGAAGGACAAGTGCTCACTGACCGAGAGTTGAGAGAACTCGAGAACACTTTCTTCGACCAAATTCTCGCCAAGCTACAGAACCCTAAGACTGATGTCTGGCGGGAAGTCCGCAACCTACTACAGGAGTGAATTTGGCTCTTTGACGAGCCCCTCCAGCACCTACAGCAACTGGTACAGCAGGTGCCACCTCTACTAGTGATGCTTTCGTTGGTCCGTTTTTTACTCGTGAATTAGACCAGACAGGGCAAACGTCATGCAATCCTCCACCTTGAAACATAAGGGACAACCGCGCAGATTCAACTTCATGGCTCCAAGCTCCCAGGCTAGGAGAAAAGGTAGGTGAGCAATCCTGCAGCCCAAACAACGAAAGCTAAGAAAAACTAGCAAGTCTAGTAGGATCCCGAACTGAAAGCAGGCTAAAGATCACTGAAGGTGCTTAAAGCATGCAACCTATGAACCAAAATTCGAAAGCTCAAACTTGAGTCTGAAATTGAAAATGAGGAAGCTGAAACTGAGCCAATCATCACTGCTGGAACTTGATAGCCAGAAAGACACGAGAGAAGAGAAAAAGCATTTCCAGCAATTGCAGCCATATTTGGGAAAGTGGGAGGAGGGGTAGGTGGCAGGCCAAGGCCCTATGGTCAAGTTTAAGGAAGTCCAATGCCACCTACTTGCTAAGCTTTTGGCAGCTCATGGCATGATGCAAAGCCAGCTCCTCTCCTGCTGCTCCCTGCCCTAGCCCTATCACATTAGAAGTCCAGGGCCTATATGCTCCCAGGCCAGAAAGGATGGAAGAAGAGAAGGAATGGAGAAGGAGAGAATGTGGGGTGGGGAGAGGGAGAGCTACTGGGAGGTAGCTTGTCAACGAAGACAGAGTAGGTGCCGCAATGCCGCCTGGCCCTCCTGAATTCCTGCACTGCCCCCGGACCCTGCAGTCCACACCACAGCAGCCCTCTTTTTCCGCAAACGAGACTTAGCACCAGATGAAGATGGAGTCTCTGGGGCTTTCGCCTCAGACTCCGACTGCACTTGGCCTTAAACAAGAGCAGCTCCAACATCCCATTCATGCGTGCCCGGTTCCTCCTGCCCCTGAAGCCCCACTGGCAGCCCACTCTGAGCATAATTGAAGGGAAGGAGACCAGATGTTGGTGGTGCATAGAGCACCCCCTCCATGGAGGCCTCTAGAGGCACCACCGACGAGATGGAGCAGGTGCAGAGGCGACCTTTGGAGATTGCAACCTCCCAGAAATCCACTGGCCAACACTCACCTCATGCACCTCGCTGGGCAGGGAGTTTCTGAACTGGTCCTCTTCCGCTGGCCTAACACAACTGGTCGAAGAACCCACAAGGGGCAAAAATTTGCTGGATGTGCTGCTCTGTTCTAGTGAATTGTCAGTTGATGCGGTGCAGGTTGGCCCCAAGCTCCTACTCAGCGACCACAGATATGTCGGTGCTGCCCTCCGGATGCCAGCTGGCCGCCCTGACAGGGCACTGGTTAGCTCAGCGCCCTCTTCATCTGTCCCACGCCGCTTGTGGCATAAGATTGACTCGCAAGCCCTAAATTTATTCTTAAGAGCCTTAGACAGGGAGTACCTTGCCAATTGCTCTCATACCTCCTCTGACTTCTGCGACCTCCTAGAGCTCACACTAACCAAGGCAATCTCAGCTACTGTCCCAGCCCACTCACCTACTACTCAGCCGCGCACAGGCCCCCTCTCCCGCCGCACCCTAGGCCTCCTGAGGCTACGCTGGCGTCTATTCCCTGGCCGCAAACACTCTAACCGCTCCCTGCGCTCCTATAGATGCGTCTGCACAGCTATTAGGCATGGTGTGAGAGCAGATCTGCGGCGTGCTGATGAGAAACTCCTGCGAACCCCCCCTGGCAGCTGCCAACGATTCTCCACAGGCCCTCCCCTCTACAGACTCATAGCAAAGCGCACAGGGCGTAAGGGGAATGAAATTCCTCCCCTGCGCCAGGCCCCTCTGCCTCCCCCCTGCCCACCCCCCCCCCCCACCTCTTCCGACCTCCCCAAGCTTCGCGCACTCAGATGAGGAGAAGACCATCCTGCTCAGCTCCCAGTTTGCAGCTGCACTGAGTGAGGACAATGGCTCCCTCCCTCCAGTGTTGTCCCCTCCTCCCCGCTTGCCCCCCTCGACACTATCACCTTTGAGGCTGCGGACATTGCACGGGCACTCAAAGGCCTCAAGCCTAAAAGATCAACTGGGCCAGAAGGATTCCCCCCAGCACTCCTAAAAGCAGCCACTGGCAGCCTCCTTCTCCCATTACGAATTTTATTCGACTTCTGCCTGGTCACTGGGAGACTTCCAATCCAATGGAAGAACTCCTTTCTAGTCCCAGTCTACAAGCGCAAAGGAGACCAGAGCAGCTGCAGTGCCTACCGCCCCATTTTGCTCATCCCCTGCCTATAAAAGGTCTTTGATCGCATCCTCTCCCGCCAACTAAACTCCCACTTTGAGAGCTCAGGCCTTTTCCCCACGGCGATGAATGGCTTTAGACCCCGGCGCTCCACAGTCACAAGCCTACTATCCTTCCGAACTTTTCTCGCCAATCAACTGTACATCCGCCTCTCAGGCGATGTTGTGAACATAGATATAGCAAAGGCATTTGATTCTGTGTCGCATGCCAAGCTCATACACATTGCAGCGGCCGTTGGGCTAGGCCAAGGTGTCTTACACTGGCTGGAGGAGTTTATCTGTGGCAGAACAATGCAATTCCGCGTAGGAAGCAGCCTCTCTCCCCCTGTCCATGTCTGCTCCTCAATTGTGCAAGGAGGATCATCCTCACCTGTCCTTTTCAATCTCTACCTCTTGCCACTCATATGGCGGCTAAGCCACATTAGGGGTGTCCGAGTTTGGGCCTATGCTGACGACATACGACTAGCCTCCTCCTCCGTCCCTTGCCTCTCGCATGCACTGCAGATTCTCACTGACTGGTCCCAGCAGTGGCAGCTGGCAATTGCGCCTACAAAGTGCACACACTACCACGTTGGCGAAGGAGCCTGGCCTGCCCTGTCTGTTGCAGGAATGGCCATCCCTCAGGCACAGCCAGAAGGAGTGCGTGGCCTCGGCCTGCTTCTCCAGCCCAGCCTCAGCTACAAAGCTCACATCACTAGCATTATTAACAAAGCAACCTTTGCCAGTCATCTCATCAAAAAGTGTCTGCATACCGCCTCCCCTGCTCTTCTAAAACAAGCCTTTGTCACATATGTCCGACCCCTGCTGGAGCATGCATCAACTGTCTGGTCCCCCAACACAAAAGCTGAGTCAGACAGAGTGGAGCGAGTCCAACGTAGGTTCACGAAGTACATTTGCCGCCGTTGCAGACTACCAAATAGAGCTGGAGCCTATGCTGAACGCCTAACTCTTCTCAACCTCCCTACACTAAAAATGCGCCGCCTAACATCTGACCTGCTGCTCATTAGAAGCTGCTATCGAGTCTGCCGTCAACGTAGTGTGAGCTCTGAGGCCCCTTCTCCCACCAAGCAAGAGGAGTGGCATGGATGCTCCAATTTTTTTTCCCATTCCACACACAGGCTTGCGAGGCAGTCACCACTTCGTTGTGGCGGCTGGGGGAGGCGCTGGGCTGCATTCTCTCTGGCCTGGGCGGGCGGCGAGGCACTTGGAGGCGCCTGATGTTGGGTGGGCTTTTCTTGCTGATTCCCAAAGTTTGTGCGGGGGTTTTCTTGGTTTCTTTGGGCTGATATCCGTTGTGATCTATGAATTTGCCATCTATCAACATACCCCATTTTTCCGGAACCTTTCCCGCGGCCGCGTCTCCCGCGGTGTCCAGGGAAGAAAAAAGGAGGAGAAGAAAGGAGTGATTGTCCCCCACGTGTCGCACCCTCCCTCCCCCAGGAAGGGCTGCCGCACTCGCTCCAGCTTCAAAATGCTTTAGAAAGATCTGGATGTGGGGAACCGGTCCCGGAGCATTTGAAACATTATTTTTTAAAACAAGTATATGGCGCAGAGGGCACTAGGTTACAGCGGAGGTCTCAACATAACCCATTTTCAACCTTTCTGTCTCAACATCCCCATTTTCAACCTTTCTACCCAAGAAATGTTTCAAATGCTCCGAAACTTGTTCCACTCTTCAGATATTCCTAAAATTTTATTACCTTTAAGCAAAAAAAAAAGCTTCGTGCAAATCCGTTGATATTTGCCTTTATCACTACCCTTTTTCACCTTTCTCCCAAGATTTGCCTTTTCACTACCCTTTTTCACCTTTTGACCAAGTAATGTTTCAAATGCTCCGGGACTTGTTCCCCCACCAATCTTCCTAATCTTCCTAAAATTTTATTACCTTTCAGGAAAAAAAAGTTTGTCAAAATCCGTTGAAAATTGAGCCTTTTACGGCATACCCAAATTTTCAACATTTCTACCCAAAAAAGTAATGTTTCAAATGTTCTGGGACTTGTTACACCCCTCCAGATCTTCCTTAAATTTTATTACCTTTCAGGGAAAAAAGTTTGTCAAAATCCGTTGAGAATTGCGCCTTTTACATTATACCCAAATTTTCAACATTTCTACCCAAAAAAGTAATGTTTCAAATGCTCGGAAACTGGTTCCACCCCTCCAGATCTTCCTAAAATAGCATTACCTTTCAGGAAAAAAAAATTGTCCCAATCCGTTGAGAATTCGCCTGTGGACAGCATTTCCAGAAATATATATATATATTTACCTACGTATATGAGGATAAAAGTTTAGTAACCTCTATAGACCGCGGAGCGGCCCTTCGGGCCGCTCCGCGGTCAAAAACAAAATGATGAGCATTAAAAAATGTAAATTAAGAGCACAGAATTGTAAGCTGCTAAGTTGCCTGGAAAATTGTGGGCAGTGAAGCTCTGCAGTCACCTATTGCGCTAAGTGCCATATACTTGTTTATGATTCTTACAGTGCACACTATAGATCAGAAATGGTCAAAAAAACTTTTTTTTTAATCGTAATGTTTTATAAACAGGTTTTGTGTAGCTTTTTTGCAAGGAATCTGAATCTGATCTTGTCTTTGCCCTGCAAGCATCCTAGCAAACATTATTCAAGATTTTCGATTTTTTTGTAAGGGTCCTCCCATATGTTCAATTGATTTTCCAACCTCAATTTTGTCATGAAGGAGGCCGAAAATCAAAATTCTGGAGGCACCATGGCACCCTCCAGTGTCGAAATACTATAGTGACTTTGAGACTGGAGCCCCAGATATTGCCAATCCCCATGTGGAGCAGAACATATGGTGCACAGGGGATGGCAGACGGCGCACGGCAGATGGCGGATGGCAGACAGATAATGGACAAACAATGTTTAAAAAGGTTTTTGGCCATAACTTGCTCAATTCTCAACCAAATTTGGCAAACTTTTTTAATTAAAGCTGTGTCTGCTGCCTCTGTTGCGCCTACTCACAGCTCTGTATCCTGCCTATGGAATATTTGGCAGACAATCATATTTTCAAAATCTGTGATAGGGATGGTCCTTGGCTAAGAGGGGACTGTGTTTATGCACTGCTCGCACAGCCCCAATATGTATATATGTATATCTGGAAATGCTGTTCATGGGCAAATTCTCAATGGATCTTGACAAACTTTTTTACCCAGAAGGTAATAATGATTTAGGAAGATCTGGAGGAGTAGACCAGGAATCTGAGCATTTAAAACATTACTTTTTAGGGTAGAAAGGTTGAAAAATGGGGTATGTTCAGAAATGGCAAATTCTCAACAGATTTGGGCAAACTTTGTTTTGCTGAAAGGTAATAACATTTTAGAAAGATCTGGATGGGGGGAACCGGTCCTAGAGCATTTGAAACAATACGTTTTGGGTAGAAAAGTTGAAAAATGGGGTATGCTGAGAAATGGTGAATTCTCAATGGATTTGGGCAAATTTTTTTTTCCTGAAAGGTAATAAAATTTTAGGAAGATCTGAAAGGTTGGAACCAGCCTACAAAAATTTGAAACATTACTTATTTGGGTAGAAATGTTGAAAAATGAGGTATGTTGAGAAATGGCGAATTCTCAACGAATTTGGACAAACTTTTTTGCTGAAAGGTAATAACATTTTAGAAAGATCTGGATGGGTGGAACTGGTCCCGGAGCATTTGAAACATTACTTTTTTGGGTACAAATGTTAAAAAATGGGTTATGTTGAGAAATGGTGAATTCTCAATGGGTTTGGACAAACTTTTTTTGCTGAAAGGTAATAACATTTTTGAAAGATCTGGAAGGGTGGAACTGGTCCCAAAGCATTTGAAACATTACTTTTTGGTAGAAAGTTTGAAAAATGGAGTATGCTGAAAAATGGCGATTTCTCAACTGACTTGGACAAACTTTTTTTCTGAAAGGTAATAAAGTTTTAGGGAAGGAGCGGAATTTTAGAAATGTGAAAGGAGTGATGTTCTCCGTAGTCACCTATTGCACTTTGCGCATATACTTGTTTGTTTACAATTCATATATGTCAATTCCAATTTTGCGCGGCCGCAGGCCGCCTGCCGCGACGGGCAGGGCAGTCAGAGCTCCGGAGGCCGTAGGGCATGGGCGCGGAGGCCCCGGAGCGTAGCCTAGCATGCGAAGCATGCTAGGCGAAGCGTAGGGGCCGTAGCGCCCTTGCCCGGAGGCGGAGGAGCTCTGGCGCCCTGCACGGAGCGGCGGGCGGCCAGGCCCGCTTATACAGTTACCCCATTTTTCGTCCGTCTGTCCGCATATATATATATATATATATATGTGTGGTTCCGCAGCCCGTACTCCTCGGTTTTTCAATGAAATTGGCTAAAATTTTGCATGGAGGTCCGTCTAGGTGGTGGCTCGGGACGTTTTTGTGCGCTTGACGCGATTTTGATTTGTTCCAGATTTATGATCAAAAAACCTCAAAAATTGAGGTCTTAAATTTCGAAATTTTTTCGAAAAAGTGCATTTTATTATATTAATAGTATAATTACTGAATCGAAACCTCAGAAAACAATTTTTCATCAAGGGTGAAACAATAATAGAAAAACAGTTTAAGATATATAATAAGAAATAATATTCAACAATAGGTCTAAATCAAACATGACAACCTGCTAAGGATCAAGGCCGCGCATCTATTGGCGACAGCCGATATTACCTTGTTGTGCTTAGAATGGGAGGAACTCAGGGTAGGGGGAAGCCGACCCTTACACTTTATGAAAACTTTACTATACTTCAGATAATTTTCTAATTTGTAGCAAGCTCTCGTCAAATCAATATTCGATAACTTTTCCAATAAAAAAGCAAAGCGATTGCAGATTTTGGTCATGAGCTAGAGCCTTATCAAATCCAAGACATATTGGTAACCCTCAAAACGTGCACCTTAGCCAAAAAAGGGCTTGCTGCTGACGGTCACTGTGAAGATGGCTTGGTTAGCTGTGTATTTTGGTTAATCAAGAAATGACTTAATCAAGAAGCATTTGCAACCTGCACTGTGATGTTTTTCAATCTTGGCACATATTTTTCTCTTATGTCGTTGCAACTGTTCATGGCATTTGAATCAGCAATGCTCGTCGATAAATTTGTTCTAGCCATTCTCATCGCTTGCATCTTTAAAATATTTTTAAATCATGTTTAGAAGAGTAGTAAAACTAAAATTAATCGTCATCTTTATGGTGGGGGGAGGCAATTTATCCACTAATGATTTCAAAAAACTAGCTCAAGATCTACTAAGTATATTTTTCTCAATATTTTATTAGAAGTTGCTCCTATTGTAATTTGTCAAATTTCAAAATTTTTGACCGCGGAGCGGCCCTATATATTTTGGGTTCTAACATCTATCTGTGTATTCCATCATTTTCAGATTTTCACCAATTAATTTTAAATATTTATGACTAAATTTATTTATTGCAAATAAATTCTTTTTACAAAGCTGTATCCCACGCAGAGGTGAGAGGCAAAAGGATTCTGTTCTAAAAAAAATAAAATAACTTTAATAATTAAAACAAAACCAGATAATTTTGTTTTGCCTAAGTTATAGGTAAAACAAAATAATTTTGTTTTGCCTAAGTTATAGGTAAAATAAAACTATGCTAGGTAAAACTCAAGTAAAATTAAAATAATTTTACTTGGGTGCTATACCGCATCTTGGACTGCCTTTCTTACATATCATATCCACAGGTGCTCAATGATAAAAGCTGCGCAAAGGCATCCACATACAAAACCTTTTGGCATTTTTTTTCAACGACAATGCATGATGGCATCGTGGCATTCGAAGGAATCAACAACTACAACCAGTATGCCTTTGAAGACAATGGGTCAGGCTCTTCTCCAACTCCGGAGCATGCAGCCATTTTTGTAGTGTTATTAAAACTTTGTACCCAAAGAAGGTAATGTTTCAAATGCTCCGGGACCAGTTCCACCCCTCCCAGATCTTCCTAAAATGTTAGTACCTTTCAGCAAAAAAAAAGTTTGTCCAAATCCGTTAGAATTCGCCCTTTCTCAACATACCCCCTTTTTCAAGCCTTTCTACCCAAAAAAGTAATGTTTCAAATGCTCGGAAACCAGTTCCACCCCTCCAGATCTTCCTAAAATTGCATTACCTTTCAGGAAAAAAAAAGTTTGTCTAATTGATCGAATTCGGTGAGGACCAGATTTGCCCGATAGATATATGAATGAAACTCCGAGATTGTTGACATATACCACATATATATATAACAGGTCCCTATATAATAGGTCTACCTACTGTGCAATATATGCAATATAAAAATACCTTGGAATCATATTTGGTTTTAAATGTCTATCTTTAACTTTTTTAATAGTTATTATTGTGTTTGTTCTGACAAGTGTCAGAAATCTATTGTTACTGAGGAAGAAGGTTATACTTCGAAACGTCTAAATTTCATGTGAATAAATCACTACTGTGCTTACATTTTGGAAAGAGTCAACTTATTATTCTCAAAGCACTGGTACGAGGACTGCTATTAGCTGCAACCCAGCACCAAAAAGAAAAGAAAGTAAACATGCTAAACACAATCATACATAAGGAACAACACACAATTACTATTACAAAAAGAGTCGCGCGAAAACTTGCTGCAGTGGATTCTCATATAAACTTCCTTTCGGCCTGCAAAGCCAACGACCTGATCCCCAAAGGACTTCGCATTAAAACAAACAAGAATGACGCCATCAGACAAAAATGGGTCCGAAAAGCAGAACGAGAAACACGAAACCACAAACTACGTGACTTCAAAGTTCAAAAAGAACATCTCTCCAAAAGACTTACTGATCTTAAACACCTATTGGCAAGAGACACACTAAATGAACGGAATGATACTATTCATCAGGAGATTGCTGCTGAATACAAGAACAAGCTGGTCCAATATGAGAAGACAAAAGCGAAAAAGTACAGGTATCTCATGGCTAATAAACAACAAGCAAACGCAGCTCTTCCTTCTAACCCATGGAAAGTGATTAACCTCTCAGGCAGGACTCTTGGGTGTAATGAAATGGAAACTCTGAACAAAGGCCCAAATTTTATACCTCATTCTCACCGCCATAACCCAATTAACATCGCCACACACCTTGTTGGTTTTGATCAATCACTCCAGAAACAAAACTACAGTATGGTAACAAGAAGCGACATGCTACAAGGGCTTGTACACACCATCAAAAATAATATCAACCAAGGAAACAAGACAAAAGACAGTACGAACAAAGGTTTGCTAAGCCTGATTAAAAATGAACATGTGTACGTCCTGAAGGCTGACAAAGCCCAGTCATTAGTAGTTATGGACCAGGCTTACGTCGAATACCATCTTGAACAAACCTTCTTAAACCCAGAAAGTTATGAAAAAGTTGATGAACGAGCATGGAAACGTAGCAATGAAGCATATCAAACGCTCATAAAACAAATCTTTCTTGACAATTTGGATACTATTAAGGGAAAGGGAAAGGAAAAAAAAATAACCGCTCTGAAAAATAACAACAACA